>JBBPSD010000017.1:0-107892 GCA_038093415.1 Xerocomellus chrysenteron
GGGTGCGTCGTTTCTGTTTTCCTTCAACGAGGATTTGCCCAGGGTGTTGATGGGCATTTTTTGCACGCGTTGTAGGGCGGGACATCAAATGACTGAGAAACAAGAACGGTGTAGCAAAGAAAGAAAGAAAAAGGGTGCAGCCCCACAAAAAAATTTCACTCTGTATGTTTTTGGGGAGCCAGCATAACCTTGCTGACTCACGACACTAGCCCTGACAAAGTGCCCGGCAGGTATGTATGGTGTCCCAAATGGCGCACAAACAACCGAGAACGTCACTGAGAAGTGTGTGCACCTCCTTGATCACGGCACTTGCCTCCCTGACATAGTGCCCGGCAGGTGGTTCCATCGTTTCGGCGTTAAACGTCACTGAGCAGGTGTGCACCTCCCTGCTCAGCCATTCGGAGTTGCAAACAAGTTGCAATATCAGCCAATGATTCCCCCTTGTCTCACTGCTCGTCCTTTTTTTTCTGTTGCTGTGAGTGCCAGTTACTGATCTGTCCCTCGAGTGGGAACTAACTGTCAATCCTATTAATATTCTGCCATCGACAGAGAAGCCATGTCCCGGTGCCTCAAGTGGGAATTGAATACCGAAAATCCATCGGGAGGACTGTCGGGAGAACCGTCTCGGTACCACGAGTGGGAACCAAGTGCCGATCCCATCGTGTTCAGAGAGTTCGAAGCATTCATCTCTGACAGCTTCGTTGGGCAGCGGTCATCCCCACCCACCCCACCTGGCATTGAGGCCCGACTGTCGGGAGAACTGTCCTGGTACCCCGAGTGGGAGCCGAGCGCCGATCCCATCGTGTTCAGAGAGTTCGAGGCATTGATCTGCAACAACTTCGTTGGGCAGCAGTATCCATCGCCACCCAAATCAATCCCCCCCTCTCTCCCAAAATCCTCAGACTCCCTGGTGTTAACATCTCCGCCCACCGTGTCGTCATCACCATGTCTCACATGTCTCACAGAGGTCAAGGTTGCTGAGGTCAAGGTTGCCGTTCACCCAAAATCAAAGATGTTTGCTTGCGTGCTGCCTGCGATGTGGTGATAGATGCGGTGTTCCCCACTCCCCTAAAGATTTCGCTGTCGTATTCACTGTTTGCCACCATTCCCTGCTCCCTTTCACTTCACCCGCCGTGTGATAATCCAATCCTATGTAGCTCACGTTATCCGTCGACTATGGGATATTTAAGGACTTATCTATACCCTACCCTGATTGTGCCTTAGGACGGGCGACCTGGAGTGCCGTTTGAAAGTGCCGTTTGAAATGTGACTTGCTTTGTTAATCTACCATCTTTCTTTCTCCAATGCCTCAGTCTATCCCTCGCTCACAAGTACCTCGACGTGCAGTTAGAGCCTCCCGGATTCCATGTCCACATGCATCCTGTCGCCGTTGGTTTAAAACGGCCGCCGGTTTGAAGCATCACAAATCTTCCATTCACAACTACTCCTTCGACAATTCAAGTCAGTCAGAGCATTCAGCACCAACAAGGCTAGGTGAAGGTACCATTCGTGTCTCCCATGACCAACTCACTGGTGAGGCTCACTTTCATTTAACCCTGCATTGTATTGACCATTTTTCTAGGTCGAATATGCGATTCGAGTGGGTGTTACATTGACCCAAGCACGCCCCTGCCTGTCACCGACAAACGCTCAGATGACTGGGGTCCGTACGGTGACCAATTACGATTTGAAACGGCCGAATTCATTTTTCGGCAAGCAGAGATGTCTTCGTCAAAGATCGACAAACTTTGCTACCTCTGGCAACGCTCAATGATTGATACCGGCTCACCTCCCTTTTCAAATTACCAAGAGCTGTATCAAACTATCGACGCTACACAACTCGGCGATGTTCAGTGGAGTAACTTCAAGCTCAGATATAATGGAGAACGTCCTACAGACAGTATCCCGCCTTGGATGGATGCATCATACGAATTCTGGTTCCATGATCCTTGCCGTTTGGTAGCGAACATGCTCTCCAATCCAGAATTTGACGGTGAGATGGACTATGTTCCTTATCGGGACTTCACGACAGGTGATGAGAAGCGCCGATTCGAAAACTTCATGTCAGGAGATTGGGCTTGGATGCAAGCGGTAAGCCTTCCTTCTTATGTTATTGTTGATACCACTATTGGCATATATCATAGGACCAAATCATTGAGGATCCTTCAGCTCACGGGGCCACCTTTGTTCCGATTATTCTTGGTAGCGACAAGACGACGGTCTCTGTTGCCACGGGCCAAAATGACTACTGGCCTGTATACCTGTCTATTGGTAATATTCACAACAATGTTCGGCGTGCTCACCGCAATGGAGTCGAACTGCTTGCGTTCCTCGCTATCCCGAAAGGTATGGGTGGTGGTTTTTATTTCTTTATCTCATATTACAGACTGAGTGCTTTTTAGTGGCAAAGAAATATACTGATGACCCTGCATTCCGGCGCTTCAAAAAGCAGCTCTTTCATGGTGCGATGTCACGCATATTGAGCTCACTCGAGACTGGCATGACAGTACCTCAAGTTTTGAAGTGCGCTGATGGTCATTTTCGCCGTGTTGTTTTCGGGATTGGCCCATATATCGCAGACTATCCAGAGCAAGTCTTGATTTCTGGAATAGTCCAAAACTGGTGTGGAAGGTTCGTTTTTGTGCATACACATCTCGTGTTTAAGAATGTCAGCCGGCTCATTTATCGACAGGTGTATAGCATTTCCTGATGATCTGGACGCTGGTGGGCCTCCACGAACATCAGAACTTAGGAGGGCACTGCTAGAGGAACTCTCAGCGGGTACAATTTGGGACGAATGGGGTACCGATGCCAACATTGTGGTAAATACTCAATTTCAAATTCGAACCTTGTTTGACATGTCTGCCCCAGCCTTTCACCGATGATTTCCCGCGTGCTGATATCTGTCAGCTCCTCGCACCCGACATACTGCATCAGCTAGTAAAAGGTACTTTCAAGGACCACCTGGTGGAGTGGGTAGGGAAATATTTGGAACAAGAGTACGGGAAATCTGGTGCAAAGGAACGGTTGGCTGATATCGACCGTCGGTAAGTTTGATTGATCCCATCAAGCAACTAAGTTTGATTGACGTTGGGTGTTGGCAGAATTGCCGCAGCTCCACCGTTCCCAGGGTTGCGAAGATTTCCTGATGGCCGTGGGTTTTCACAGTGGACGGGTGATGATTCGAAAGCGCTGATGAAGGTGAGCTCGTTGTTACACTCCTCCCACTGTTTTATTGGAACTTTCTTAGGTCTACCTCCCTGCCATCGAGGGGCATGTTCCAGATGGTATCGTGCAGACATTCCGCGCTTTCCTCGAGTTCTGTTACATTGTCCGGCAGAACGTCATCACTGATGACTCTCTCAGTGACCTCAAGGACGCTCTATGTCGATTTCATCAACACCGTGAAGTCTTCCGGGATGTTGGCGTCCGTATTGAAGGATTTTCCCTCCCACATCAACATTCCCTCGTCCATTATGAGGCCTTGATTCGACTCTTCGGCACGCCCAACGGTTTATGTAGCTCGATCACTGAATCGAAGCATATCATGGCGGTCAAGAAGCCGTGGCGGCGGTCCAACAAACACAAGGCGCTGGGGCAAATACTCTGTACTAATTCACGTCTCGCCAAACTCGCTGCAGCTCGTGCAGATTTTGAGGCGCGCGGGATGCTGCCAATGTCACGCAACTCACACCAAAGAGAGAATGTACCTGAACAAACGCTCCGTGCCGATCGAGATGGTGGCGATGGTACACAGGGAGGGGATGATGGGCAGGATAACGACCTCATGCGGGAGGAGGATGAGGGTGCGGGCATTGTAGACGAGCGCCCTCTGCTTGCACATTCGGATGTGAAGCTAGCTCGATCCCATGGTGCGTGCTGACTCTGTGGGGGCTCTTTCCTACATTAATTTGCTGTCAAGCTCGTGGCCGTGCGAGGAGTGTTCCTGCGCTTGCGATTGAGCTCGGTATCCCAGGGCTTTCGAGACTTATCGGACAATTTCTATATGAACAACTCCATCAAGGCTCGGAGACTTCAACCCCAAATTGTGCTCCCCGTCTCCCAGTATTCGCTGGTCGCCTCAAGGTTTTCCACTCAGCCACTGTGACTTTCGTATCCCCAAGTGACCCGAGCGGAATTGGTAGCATGCGGCGCGAACAAATTCGTGCCATGCCAACATGGCATCGTGGTCCTGCAAGATATGACTGCATGTTCGCAAGCACGGATGACACGGTCGAAGGGATGTTGAGTATGGAGGTTGCTCGGGTTCTATCCTTCTTCTCCTTTGTCTACACCAATGGACACAATTATTCGTGCGCTCTCGTTCATTGGTTTGATCGCATTGCTGATGAACCTGACGAGGTGACAGGCATGTGGATGGTCAGACCATCCTTCCTCGAGGACGGTTCCAAAAACCTCGCTGTGATACATATTGACAGTATTGTTCGCAGCGCTCATTTACTTCCGATCTTCGGGAACGAGCGTGTACCGCCGTATATCGATTTCCACAATTCATTGGACATTTACCGTAGCTTCTATATCAACCGTTTCGCTGACCATCACGCATTCCAATTGGCGTCATAATAAGAATTCGATGTGCTTATTGTACCATACCTACTAGTTATGCAACGTGCTTTATGGCTGAAGAACGATGTTAGTGCAAAGTCAACTGTTAGCTTGGCAAGATTGAAAAGTTCGTGCATGCTGGCGTCAATGACCACTTTTAGGCTTTCTGTTCTAAGCGACTCTAACCCATCTGCCAAGGCGCCACAAGCTCAGTTAGTCGAAATAAGCTCCGATTAAGTTTGAAAAAGATACGTGTAAAGTTTCTGATGCGGCCAGATCTACATGTAAATTACAGGGGTAGATTAGCCGTGGTACACCCCCCTTCTTTACCGTGCACTAGAACACACGACATTTCCCACCATTTCGTGGACTGACTGCAAAGTTATGGCGTTGAGACATTACTGCATCAGGAATTTTACAATAATCTTATTTAAACTTAAATGAACTTATATTGACTTTTTGAACTTGTAAGAATTGAAAAGCTCATAAGACAGATAAGTCAGAAAAACAGACTGTTGACTCGGGCATGGGAAAGTGATGCCAAATTGGAGCACTAAAATAAATGCCACTAGCAGGCATTGAACCAAAGACCTCATGATTTCCAAAGTCAAACACACCAACCACTACACCATAGAGCAGCTGCTAAATAATTCACTAATGTCTATATGACCCATTTTTCTCAAAAAGCGAAATCTTTTCTAAGTCCCCTCACATCTTCCCTTTGCAGTATCAACTATAGCAATAGATAATATTGGTTGGTTTTATGCATATAGTATTAGTCAGGATAAAAGGAATCATCAAGTTAGGTAATTGACTCTACCATGTGCTGTAGGCACTGTGGGGACTTGGAAAGAAAAGATTTCGCTTTTTGAGAGAAATGGATCATATAGATATTAGTGTGGTTGGCATGTTTGACTTCAGAAATCATGAGGTCTTTGGTTCAATTCCTGCTGGTGGCATTTATTTTAGTGCTCCAATTTGGCATCACTTTCCCATGCCTGAGTCAACAGTCCATCTTTCTGACTTATCTGTCTTACGAGCTTTTCAATTCTCACAAGTTCAAAAAGTCAATATAAGTTCATTTAAGTTCAAATAAGATTCTTGTGGAATTCCTGATGTGTATGACGAGCCTGACTGACACCTGACATCCGCTACGAAATCGAAACCAAAAAAAACGAAACGAACGCAAAGGGAGGGCAGTGGAACAGGATCCCGCTATTACAGTGTCAGTTACTGTATGACGAGCCTGACTGACACCTGCCAGCGCCACGCGCCTTATGGACCACACGAAATCGAAACCAAAAAAACGAAACGAACGCAAAGGGAGGGCAACGGAACAGGATCCTGCTGTTACAGTGTCAATTACTACTGTAGTGAGCCGCATGATGTGGGGATCAAGGTTTGACAGGGTTTAACGCTGTTACACATGTATGCATATAAATACGTCCTGTTAACTTCCTCAGTCCACCAAGCACTCAAGCTTACCTCCACTTTTACGATTTTCAACTCAATCACAATGCGTCTCTCTTTCTTCGCTGTCCTCTCTGCTTTGACTGCACTCGCCGTTGTCAGAGCCTTGCCAGCTGAGAACTTGCAGCACCGATGCTGCGATGTAAGTCTGACTTTTCATACCAACAAAGAACGCATATTCACTATCATGACAGGCGGGCTCTTGCAGGCCGTTCTGCTCGTGATAACGCAGCGAGATTCCAACGGAGGCCGTGCAATACATCTCCTGCCGGGGGAGAAAGAACGGTAAACTGGACAATAGTACCAATTCCTTTTTGATGGTGTCTCAACTTCGTCTTCAATTTGATGTCGAAAGGAAATACAAACATTTGGATCGGTTGATTTCCGTGGGGGCCGAAGTTGCAAATCGATAAAGATTATTCTATAGTGATAGGATCAGTTCGTTGTATAGTCACTGGGAAACTGTGGAGATGCCTGGACGTTTCGCGTTAGCCAATGATTGTTAATATCTTCAATGGAAGGAATCCAGGTCAACTCAGCAACAGCCAGCTGGAGAGACTTGAACGAGCGCTCATGCTACAGTCTTTCATCGAAACGGGAACCTGGGTGCGACATGAGACTGGGAGTTCCTCGTTCTGCAATATTTATCCAGACTCGGACTGGATAGGTCCAGTACCTTGTTCCCCGATGTTCTCGGATGGCAGTTCTTGTATCTGATTGCCTCCGTATCACCCCATTGACCATGATTTCCACGATGGCCCAAAATAATTCGCATGGCGCTCACCAACTATTATAATAGTTTTCCACGGGTCAATGCCGAGTCAGCGAGCGGCTGCCATGCTCCCATGGTTTCGAGCTGTTGTCTGACGATGTGTCGTATTCGAGGACGGAAGATAGAATATGTGTCAGGCTTTGATACGTTCTCGACGATCCCACCACAACACTGCGAAGGGACGAAAATGGGAGACGAAAACGTGTTGAAGAGAAGGCGAAACAAAACAAAGGAAAGGAAAGTGAAACGAAGACACTGGGAGTAACGGCTGCCACCAGTAACTTAACGAGCCTGAGACTCGCCGTGTACGCATCGCGTACTCGGTCACCAGGCTGAGAGTGTCGGATGTCGGTGACGAGCTTTCGGACCGTTCGATTGGTTTCGTGAATGGCGCGACGAAACTCGGTATCGAGGTGCCGGGATTGAAACACGGCAGAGGAGGCGAATCGGCGATCCAGCGCGTCACAGCTGAATATAACTAGACGAATAGATACAGCGGTCATGGAAAAATGACTCACTGGCGAGTCCTCTAAATCCATAGGTCTGAATGCCGTTCCAACCGTGATCGATCAATCCGCCTGTGAGACTGAGACAGCAGTGCTCCTGCAACAGAAAATCAGAAAAATAAGGACCGAAAACCTTGCTTTCCCTTCAAGTTGTGCACTTGGTTGCAAGAAGTTGTTCTCTGTAGTTCAAACCTTCGGGGTTCGAGGAAGAATAACTTTGGATTGTAATGTGGGTCCGCCGGTCGCCACTGTCACTTCCAACATGTAGACGCGAGTTCCCACTGATCGATGTTGTCCCACAAGGTCCACCCGTCACTCGGTGGGTCTTTCGAGGTTCATGTTTCCTAGACTGGGGAGGTGCATCTTCATCTTCTTCGCGCCGACTGTCGCCCTCCACGCCGAAGAACTCGTCATCGAGACTCGACTTGGTGGGTTTCTTCGTCGACACGCCGTCATCGACCTCTGCTGTCTTCCCAGCCTCCTCCTCCTCTTCTCTTTCAGTTTCCTCTGATACCTTTCTAGTGTGTTTTCATCCCCTGGGTAATTCGTGTCGCTGAGACCGGGCATGAAAGCAACTTCCATGTCAACACCGCTGTCTTCCCCTCCTCCGCTTTTTCTCTTCTCTCCTCTGCCTGCCTTGTTGTCGAATGCGTCACCCCATCCTTCTGGCAGTTCGTCATCGTTTCCGCGGAGGAGCATAAGGAGTTTGTCTCTTTCGGCCTTTTTGGAGCTCTTTCCCTCATTCTTCGTTTTACGTCCCAAGGCTTTTTCGACTCTCCTTCATTACCACCCTCATCTTCGGAAGCCCCCTCGGAAGACGAGGAAGAAGCAACGTGGGCACGCAAGATATGGTTCCGTTCTGGATCGTCTCCTTCCCAACGATCGGATCACGAGTCAGATGGATTGGCGGTAGCGACGAGCCGGAGGGTTCCGTTGATTCACAATTCCGTGCCGCCGATTTACCTTGAAATGCGCCTTCCCCGGGCGGGAGACGTAGTTCGGGGCATCCGTTGTCGAACGGGAGTGTGACGGCAGAAGATGTGGACACGGCGTTGGAACGTGGATGGCGGCATTTCGAGGAGCAGGTCCATTCAAACGCTTCGACGATAGCGTCCCCGCCGATCCCGCGTACGCCGCTCATGTCAGCTGTCCCCGGCCCAGGCATCATGCGCATCGTCAATTGGGGGAGCTCCAAGAGAGGTGAACACATCGCGACGAGATCGATGTCGACGTTGAGCGAGGCCTGGGAGGTAGACGCCTACACAGAACAGACTCCTCGTGCGGAAGAAAATGCCTCCGCTCCTCGTACCGGCGATGCTCGGCAGGGTGCGATTTGGTTTCACGAATTTACGACGTGTAAAGAAAGAGCTAGAGAGCCATTGTGCTGGCAACCGGCCCGGCTGTAGAGTATGTCACGACTTGTTTGGATCATGAACGTCAGGATCTTTTTGGCACTCGACCATGTGTAAGATACACATATACATACAATCGGGAGACTAGCACTTCTTTGTCTCACTCGATTCAACTGCGATGACCATGGCCCGCTTCGTCATCATCACGCATCCGTCCAGATGCTAGTAGCAAGGTCCTTGACGAGCTGCAACTTTTGCTTCATGTCGTCCGCGGAGAGCAAGTTACCCTCTTCGTGCGACGCGAAACCACACTGGGGGGAGACACAGATGCGCTGCAACGCTTCGTCCACGGTCTCTCCCGCACCGCTTGCCACGATGCGTGCGGCCTCGAACACGCGTTCCCTGAGGAGCGCCTGGTCTTCGAGCTCTGGGAACTTACTGGTGACGAGACCCAAGACGACCGATTTGTGCTTGGGAAGATGTCTCAGGGGCTCGAAAGTGCCTGCAATGTCGCGTCAGTCACCTCGTTGACAGTACGAAAGAGAGAAACAGAATAGGAATAAAGCTTAGAGAAACGCACCGGCGCGCTCGGTATCATACTCGAGGTAATAACAGTCCACGTTCACCTCGTTGAACAGCTTCACCGCGATCACATCATAACCCCCCTCCGAGAAATGGATCGAGTGCCTAAAGTTCCCTCGACAGAGGTGCAGGCCGACCGTCATGTCTCGCGGACGCGTAGTGAGGCAGTTGTTGTACAGCCGGATGTACGCGTCGAGGAGGGCGTCAGGGTCCTTTCCTTCGTCTTTCAATCCCTTGAGCATCGAGACGTCGCAAAAGTAGGCGAGGAGGGGGTCGTCGATTTGGACGTTGCGGCAGCCAGCGGCATACAGGACCTCGAGTTCTTGTCGATAAGCGACGGCGATGTCATTGAAGTAGTCTTCGCGGTCAGTGTACACCCCAGGTGTGAATGCGTGCTCTCCTGATGGGTTACGTGAGCTGTGGTGACGTAGCAATAGGAAAGGAAGAGGCGCGCACCGTGACGTAGATGGAACCACTCGGGGGCTACCATGGTCAACTTGATGTTTTTGACCTCGTCAGGATGGACGAGCTCCTTGAGCGCTTCGAACTGGGGGATATAGCCGGACTTGACGTATTTGATCTTACCCGTGCATAGCGTCGTAGACGCTGGCTTGGTGTCTGGAGAGTATTGTTGACATCAGGCTTTCCCTCGATCCGTAGATGTGCGCTTACTGTTGGTAGTGAATGCGTGTATATCGGGAACGTAGCGCTGTTACGAGATAAGATCATCATACAAGCAAACTGGATCTTTTGAGTGGCAAATTACCTTGAAAATTTCCAAAGGTGGATTAGGAACCTCTTCGATTGACATCAGTTTGGTCTCATACTACGTCATTGCAAGACAGTCGCACCTTCAAAGCCTTCTAGATACTCAAAGAAACCATCGTAGAACCTAGTTGCTCACGATCAGCTGCTAACTATGTTCATCACAATGATACAAACATGTGTCGCCTAAATGGGATGTCAGTATGGAGTTCAGTTATGCAATCTGCTCACCGACCTGTATTCGCCATCAGTAAAGCTCTTTATGCCAACTTCTCTCTGCATGTTAACCGCGCCTATGATGGCCCGGTCTTCGACCTCCCGTAGTTGCTCCTGAGTGACCTCCTCCCTGTCAAACTTCTTCCGTGCTTCAAGGAGGTAGTCTGGGCGGAGCAGGGAGCCGACATGCTCAGCACGGAAAGGGGGTGTTTGCCTGGGCGACATGTTCAGAGAAAACAAGGTGATTGGACAATACCTCGATGACGGTGCCAGCGCCAGCGCAGTATTTTATTGTGAAACCTAGCGCCTGGGTGGAACAATAGAATACCCTACGGTAGATATATTCAAGAGGGTGTGAGGTCAAGAATTCAGAGCGGAACAGATAGTGCGGTACCTCCGATCTGGTTCGGTGTTCGCGATGGTCGGCCCATCTTGACCTTAACGAATCAAGCGGCGGCCATGGGCGTATCATGATACTGTGCTAGTGGCATGTTCCTAAATGTGTTTTGTCATCAATCGCTGCCGGAAACAGATCCAAGCGAATTGTAGGCATAAATTGAACCAAATCATATTCAAGAATTGCAGTGTGTCTAGGTCTTTCTCCGAGGATCTAGTTGTCTGTTCGGGTAGTTCTGGTTTTTAGGGTTCCTTTACTGCTGCGACCACCAGTCGATCACCGGAGAGAAGCAGGACATGATACTGAAACGAGCAATTGATAACGGATGTGTGTGCAGTGTTCGGACCTTTTGACGTTTCATGGCGTTTAGCCCAATCATGTCCTGAGATTTGACATCGTGACAGGGATCCTGAAGTGCGACCGCACCCATTTACATATACACTTGTTCTCATCGATGTCCTCGTCCGATTAATGGAAACGAGAGTCTCGAGCCAGACATTGGAACGCACCTTCGGGGACCTCCGGAGACAAAAATTCAGCGGGGCACCGATGGCGTCCTAAAACATATGTTCAAGTCTCTCGCGGCCCCGCAAGGAAGTTAACACAAACTAAGCCAACGCGGAGTCAACAGTTCGGCGAGAATCGGGTGCATCAAGACTTATCCGCATCAAAACCGCGCGCGCTTATAGTCGGAACTGCGGTGAAACGTCTTCGAGTACCGCGAGTATGAGAAAATGGAAGGACAACAAACGCATCCTAAGTTGAAGTCTGTAAGAGGATCTTAAACCAGTACGACGAGGCGCAGTCGAACGGCGATGATGTGTACTGTACCACACAACCTCGCCCACACGTTTACCGCCAAGGGGTCCAATGACGCATCCTCAATAACCGCCACCAATTTCACCCCCAGCTCCAGCTCTCCCTCTCCTACTTCCTCTGGCTTCTCGCCACGCCTTCTTCCACTCGTGTGTCAACGAAGACTTGTCTTTTTCCCACCTTTCACGAATGGATTCAGGAGTATCTTGAGGTGAACGGGTGAAAGTACTACTTGACGGAAGGTGGTGCAAACCCCGAACTCGTGTGGCCGATGGGAACAGGAAGCACATTGGAGTACCTTGCTGGTGGGTCGTAGTCGTGGGGTTGGCGGGAGGAGTATATGCATGCGGGAGTGAATCTAGTGAAGGGAAAAGTAGCGGGAGTGAAGGATCAAGCGTCACTCGAGAGCGAGCTTTCGTCGTTACTATTGTGGCAGGGATTTCTGCGACATTGGGTATTGATGAGATCGGTTCAGACAGAGGGCCATTTTCTTGTGATGCACCGGAGGGTGCACTAATTCCAAGAATGTCGGCGTCAAGTTCAAGGTCGAGGTCGAGGTCAAGGTGATTGAGAAGAGAAAATGATACTAGAAATAAAAGGATTCTTCAGTGATGAGATAGGGAAGGGATGATACATCTGACAAACCATCTTCCCTCGGTGCGAACAGGGCCTTGAGGTTCGTTCGGGGGGCAGGTTCCGCTGTTGGCGTCGACACTTCGACACTAACGGGCGAGTCGATCTCTTCCATTTCTACATCCCTTTCGTGTGCCACCACTTCCACCCCATCCTCATGGTCGAAACGAACAACCCCTCCTGCCGACTTTTCTTTACCTTTACCCTTGTCCTTCTTGGTGGTTTTGCTTCTTTCACCCTCCCCAAGATCGCAAGGCACAATTTCGATGTCATCCTCCCCGTCTACTTGCATCTCTGTTTCCCTCGCCTCGTTGTCCTCTAAATCTTCCATCTCGTCAATACTCTCTCTCCCATCCCAATCCTCCTTGTCTCCAAACATTTTACCCAGCATTGCGAGGGCAGCATTGGCTTCCTCACGTACATCTATGGATTCGATGGGTTCTTGTATCTGTGAAGAGGTCGCAAAGGCAGCACTCGGCGATTGAGCACTCAGGATGGCACGTGCGTGATCTTGAACCAACTGGGGGACAGGCTGGGGTGGAGTAGAGGGGGCGTCACTATGAGCGCTATCTTCATCTGTTTCTTCCTCGTCCTCTTCATCTGCGATACCATCCTTTACCAGACTAGGGATTTCAAGTGCATCTTCTGATGTGGGCAACGGCACGGCAACATTGTCCAAAAATACGCCTTTGAGATAAACCGAGTCCCACTTTGTGGGGTCTATGAGTCGTCGACGAGCTCGTACTGGCGGTGGCTTGACTCGTTTCTTCACCTTGCCATTCACACCTTTGACCTTCAAAGCGCTGAGTTCGCCACGCATCGGCTCCAAGGGTCGCTCAGGCCTCATTCGCATCGGGCGAACGATACGACCGGAAGGGGTCACGACCCATCCTGGCGTGGATGCGACAGCAGTGGCAGAGAGTGGAGTCAGCGGAAGAGTGGATGAAGGATGGCCATGGTTACGGGCACGCGTTCGTTTCGTTCGAATGGGCCGCGGTGGTTGGGCGTTGATTTGGGCGAGTCTAGGGTAGTCACATTGTTTGAGCGTGCGCAAGGTCGATCAAGGAAACACGCGCACCGTTCCCGGAAGTCAGGTTTCGCATCGCCAATGCGAAGCTTGGCTCCTTTCCACGTCGACCCACTGAGCACGTTCAAACCTATTTCAGACGAGTAAGAGTCCTGTTCTAGGGCGTCCAGCAAAATTGGAACATGGAGGAGAAAACGAGACTCACACTTTGCCAACTCCTTTGCGCCGATTTCCATCGTCACGTAACCAAATTTTCTTGGATCCCCGATAGCATCGCGTGCGCCAAAGCCGTCCATGGCCTTGACCTTTCCGAACGAAGACAAACGGCGCTCAAGGTCTGCTGGTGTGATCGAGGGCGTAAGCCCAGAAATGTGGAGCCGTTTCGTGAGCAATGGCTCAGACATTTCGGCCCTCGGTGTAATAGCACAAGGAAGAACTTGTTGCCAGGACTTAGCTAAGTACATACATTTATGAAATCAAACTTGGGTTATTTCACTACCATCATCATGCTCTCCCTCGATGAAGAGGTCCGGTTGTACGCTACGAACGCAGAACGAGAGAAATATTCTCTTTTGGCTACGCTATTTGGAATAATAGTCGCGCTGGACTACCTCGAACGAGCCTACGTCCGCGATGCGCTCACCGCTGCTGAGTGAGTCCCCTGTCCAACTGTGAATGTCGCGTGCCAAGGTTCGTGTTCGTGAGAGAGATATTCACCAGCGTGTACGAGGCTGCTGTCTCAGTACATGACGATGCTCAAGCTCGTCAAGGATTCCGTACCCTCGATCGAGCAATTCATGACACGCTATCGGGTGGGTAAACCATCGCTCGATTTTGTGTGATCCGCCCAGTTACCCGGTATCTTTCAGATGGACACCCCAGCTGCGCTACATCGCATCAAGGTCGGTGTGCCGGCGACGGTGGAACACTCCAGTGAAGCTGGTCCAGAGACCGGCAAGTGGATCGCTGAGACGACTCAGGTGTGTATTCTTGGCAACGCATCTAACCAGGCTTAATCAATCATCCCCTAGAATTTCATTACTTTTATGGATGCCTTGAAGTTGCGTCTTCGTGCCAAGGACCAGCTTCACCCCATCCTGCAAGAGCTCGTCACTGGCTATGCCAGGTTCAAAGGCAGTAAGGATTGGGAAGGAAGGAGTCGGATGGTTAGTTGGTAAGTCGTGTCTGTCCGGTTCATCTTCATCGTGTGATGTTGTGGCAGGTTGATCACGCTTAATGGCATGAAAGCCTCGGAGGAAATCACGGAGGAGCAATCGAGACAGGTCAGCAACCTTCCGCGTTCTACCCGTTTCTCCCGCCGATCCACTTCTGCAGCTCCTTTTCGATGTCGATCATGCATATGCCGAGTTCTTCCGCAGTTTGAGTGGCTCAAAAGGCGACTGGACATGACGTGTCTTTGGACGTTGTCCCTGCTGAGTCTTGTAACACTTCATAATCGATTGGTGACTTGGCATCCAATGACATCCATCTTGCTCTACCTTTCTCAATCGGTGCTGAACTTTGTGATATTAAATGTTACTCCCTAAAGACGACATGTGGCTCGCAGGCACCAGTGTTACTGTGACAGATATGACTAGATTTCATAGAAAGGAGTCGGGGAAAGACCAGCTCGGAGTGAACGGTATGCCCAGTCACAGAGAAATTCCGGCGCGGCGCATCAAAATGTCGATAAGCGAGCCTACCGAAAGATGATTTCTCTAGTTTCGGTCATAATGTTAGGTCTGCGGTAGGCGGCAAGAATATCAGTGTATCGAAACAGAGCTAGCGCACTAATTTCCTGCCGCGTTCAACTCTTTTCGAGCTTACGCCGTTTCCCCAATCCACCATGATCAACCACGGCACTCTTCCGCTTGACGCTTTCCACTAGACTCTGCAAACTACGACCGTTCTGTTGTGTGGAGCTTTGAGAATGTACAGGATGGTCAAAGCGGGAGTTGCTTTTTTGATGTTTCGAACGTTCGTTGAGAAGAGCCGCCATACTTTTGGTCTTTTTGAATCTGGAGGGTAAAAAGGGGTGTCGGTGTTAGCGTGCAATGCCGCAAGCGGTAGGAAAAAAAGACTCACTGAGGGTTGGTAGGGTCAATTGCAAACCGGTGGTCTTCATGAATCGCAGCGAATCGATCATCTTTGACGTCGATAACGAAGTCGTCCTGGGTTTCCCCTGGCCCATCGTCCGCATCATTCTTGTCACGTTTCTTAGACTTGTGTCTGGATTTTTTGTTCTTGCCTTGCTTCTCCGCTTTCAGTACGGCTTTCATATCGAAGTGTGCGGGCTCGCCGCGGGGGTTATCAGATGCTGCTAGCAAAGCCAGTTCAGCTTTGGAGGACTCGGTGGGTCTTTTGGGTTTCGTGGACTGTTTCCTAGACTGGTTGGGAGGTGCTTCATCTTCATCTTCTTCGTGTTGACTGTCGCTCTCCACGCCGAAGAACTCGTCATCGAAACTCGACTTGGTGGGTTTCTTCGTCGACACGCCGTCGTCATCGATCTCTGCTGTCTTCCTAGCCTCCTCTTTCTTCTTTTTCCTCTTCTCTTTCATTTTCCTCTGATACCTTTCTAGCGTGTTTTCATCCCCTGGGTTCTTCGTCTCGCTGAGGCCGGGCATGAAAGTAACTTCCATGTCAACATCGCTGTCTTCCCCCCCTCCGCTTTTGCTCTTCTCTCCCCTGCTTGCCTTGTTGTCGAATGCGTCACCCCATCCTTCTGGCAGCTCGTCATCGTTTCCGCCAAGGAGGAGCATCCGGAGTTTGTCTCTTTCGGCCTTCTTGGAGCTCTTTTCCACATTCTTCGTTTTACGCCCCCCAGTTTTCTTCGACTCTCCTTCATTACCACCCTCATCTTCAGAGCCCCCCTCGGAAGACGAGGAAGAAGCAACGTACGCACGAAAGTCGGTCTCTTCGATCTCTTTCTTCGTCAGTGGGCGACGCAGGATATGGTTCCGTTCCGGGTCGTCTTCATCCCACGTGAGTTTTACTTTCGAGTGGCGGAGGGCCTAGTGTCGAGTTAATGTGGTGGATAGGAAACAGTAACACTACGTGTACGCACATCGGTGACAAACTCAACCGCCCTGTAAGGTGCATTTGAGACTTGAGTAGCTTCATCTCTGAGTACCGTGCAACTCGAGTCAGCGACCAAATCAACTGGGAAAATTAGAAGGCGACATACCGAGGCTCATCGTCAAACGTCATGTCGTCTGGGACAAAGCTGAGGTCGAACACGTTCGCGGATCTTTCTAGCTCGGTTCCTTCGAGCTCATTATATGCGTGAGCAGCAGCCTCTACTGTGTTGCATTCGACGACAGCATAGTAATAGCTGTGCTTAACGTTCGTCAACCGCTTTGCCCGCCGAGAAACAAAGGAAGATACACGGACGTACCGCAAGCGCTCTAGTTGATACTTTCTCAGAGCATCCTCATCGTAATCTGCTCCGTCGCCTGTCTCAAAGATCGTCTTCTCGTTAATCTCCTCATCCTCCACCTTTTTATTTTTCTTCCTGAAGAGTTCTGTGGGCGGACCTTCTTTCTCCTCCCTGGCCATCCGCTTCTTTCCAAATTCACTTGGGTAAACACGAACACTTAGTATTCGGCCCCTTGCTACGTTCACTCCACCTTTGCTAGCCGAAGTGGTCGATTTTTCGATGTGTGAGGTGGATGCAAGAGGCGCAGTGGGAGATACGAGCGACGAAAAGATCTTGTACAAGTGGGCAGCACGAACATAGTCCCAGTCGAGGTTGACCACCGCCAGCCTCCTCGTTTGCTTGACATCTGTAACCCCTGCCCGGTCCGGGACGGTCTTAGCGTATTCGGCAACCTGTGCGTCAAGGGTAGCAATCGTGTTTTCGTCGAGATCGATCTCGGCGTCTTCCTCGTCCTCTTCCAGTCTCTTAGGTTGAGCACCGAGGGAGACGAAGCCACCTTCATCGCTGTCGCTACCGCTCCCGTCCGTTAAGGGAGCCCGGGGTGGCATATCTCCGTCCTCTTCTTCCTCGCCTGACGACTCCATGAGAACGGCACCACGCGCGTAGTCGACGATGGTCGGCACAACAGCTGGATCCTCCCCACCATCCTCCGCCTCGAGCCTGTAAAACCGCCGCAGATCGTCCTTTTCCCGCGTCTCCGACACCGTTCGTCCATATTTGTCGACTCTCGCTATTGTTTTTGGGCGCGAATCGCGGTCTACCGTCAACGAGGGGTCGATGGAGAGTCGTATGACGTGCACGCACCGGCAGTTTGCTTCGTACTTTTCTTCTTTTTACCCTTTTTCTCGTCTCCTAAAAGATCCTTGAAACGATCGTCTAGAATGACCTTGGAGTGGTGTTTTTTCGGGCGACGGAACCGAGGGTCAGTTTTGAGACTGGCGAAGCGGGTGTCTGACATCGATGCGATGACGTGACCCGCGAAATGAAAGACGCAATACAATGCCAAATGGGTGTTTTTCTTGTGCTGGCGGGAAAGAGATCCACATCCAAGCTCATGCTATACCGCTGGGCTGTGCAATTTTTGGAATCCTAACTGGTCACCTTTTGCAAAAAGTCACGGAATTGAACTTTCCGAACATCCGTCCAGAGTCCCAGATCCTTAAGGATATGCTGATGTTTATCCATGTTTGTTGATATTTTGAATTGGCACACAACCGCAAGCAAGGTGACCAGTGACCGGTCTGACCAGTGACTCTTGACCACATTATGGATATCGATAAAGTCCACAACCTTGACCTTGTTTCAGATGACTTCGAAGCGGGAGAGCACGAAAAAATGGACAAGGATGTTCGCCAGAACCTTCCATCCAGCTTATCCCCCGGGAGTGCACCCCTCTTCCTCCTTTACATTGTTCAGCAGTCGGGCCATCGCCTTCTTTCAAAATATCGGAACTTTAATGAATGCACAACCGTTCTGCAAAACAACCCGAGTATTTACGACATGTTGCTGGCCTGTCTCTCGAACAGTAGTTACAAAAATGTGCGGCTCTTGAGTAAGGACTTGTTTGCCATCTGCTGTTTGCACATCTAATGCCTGCATTATAGAACTTCTTCGACCACGTGAGTATCAATCCAAGGTCATACAGAATAGTAATCACATTCAGCTTTCAAAGCCCCTATTTTGAAACATGACGAGCGTGTAACAACCGGTGGGCAGTATTTGTGATTTCAATCATCCTTATTTACCCTTTGTCATGATTAGCTGCTGAGCGTGGATGGGAAGGCGACTATGTTGGAGATGCGGTGCAAGCCCTCGACAATCATGTGCGAACGTGGTTCAGCAAGGACATCTCGTCTGCCGATTCAAATCAACGACGCTATTATGCGAAATATTCTACGATCGTCCAATCATCAGGGATGGGCAAATCTCGTGTCGTCGATGAATTGGGCAGGCTCCACTTTGTGCTCCCTGTTAACCTACGGGGACCTGGGTCGTCCGGTACCCCTATTTGTTCGCCCTTTGCTTCCTTTAAAAGCTGAATGCGCTCAATTCCAGGATATCCTCCTCCAGACCAGCCGGCGTATCATTATCTCATGAATAGTAGTTCACAACGAGATGCATTTTTCCGCAGCTGCTCATTCCTCCATGCGTTATTTTTCCAGACAGCTCGTGCCTTGGAAGGCACCACTGGGCGCCCTGCCGCCGAGTACTTTAGGAATTACATGAGGAAGGGCATGAACTATCATGGCCACGGTGAACCCCGGAGAAAATTCTATGAAGCCGCCGAAACAGGAGCTCAGGTATCAGACACACCCTGCTGATTTCCTCCTGGCTAATGAAACGTGAAAGGATTATCACACAATATATTCGCAGTATTTTGGTTCGCGGTGGTCGCCATCGGATGACAGAGTGGATGACCTGTTGTGCGGGGATGATTTTCCGTTGCGCAGGGTCTTCCGCGACTTGTGTGAAGCCCTTGAGGGTAGGTCAGTGGATAACGAGAGATCGCCCAAGCGAATAAAGGCGGATTCTGGACCTTGCGTCATCCTCTCATTCGACGAGGTCCACACACTGACGGAGCGGGACAATTCAAATTCATGGTCACGCTTCGGCGAGATTCGTCGCGCAATACGAGGACTCCAGAAAGAATCCCTCTTTACACTCTTTCTCTCCACTTCTGGATCTTTATTCTCGGTCACCCCTACCCCCAAGAGTGACTGGTCAGCCAGAATGATGCACACAAGGGATGTTATGTTACCTTTCTATGAGCTTGGTTTCGATCAGTTTGCTGTACGCGAAAACTTCTCCCAGACGGTCAGCCTTTCGCAAGTCACATCTGTGGAGCGTTTGTCGTCATACGGTCGACCTTTGTGTGTACTACACGTTCACTCTATTTGGCTCGTGCTAACTTTCGCCGTAGATGGCGCCCTTACTACCGGTCTGCGGATAAGAGCGGGATCATCGAGTTCGCGGCCCTCAAGCTGTTAGGCGGCACACGATATGAAGGACAATGTCTCTCAACCAACCAAAAACTTGCTTGTCTTGCTCATCGAATCCCTATCGAGTTCCTCTCCGCATACTATGCCTCGCAGATATCAAAAGAGGAGGGGGAGCAAGTCAATTCCCACATGCGGGTCATTCTCAAGGTTGAAGGCAGCCTTGAGACCATTGTCACTGTGTCGCCCTCTGAACCCATCCTTTCTGAGGCAGCATACTTCTTGATGACTCAAGCAAAGTTCCATGCTCCTCAGGTACTGAAGACGATTCTAGATAGGTTTGCAGTGCACAAAGGTGAACTAGGAGAATTGATAGTCGCACTACTTTTCATTATTGCGCGCGACGAGGCAATCGGGCCCGCTGATGTCGATGGTTCACCTATTTCGAAACGGCGGTGTTGCAGTATCACCGAACTGCTAAAATCCCTCTTTCGCATCCCCTGTTCGCCCACCGAAGTTAACGTCGTTACGTCCTATGGTTGGCGTCTCACACCAGAAGGCACAAGTTCACTCCAGTCACGTCTGTCGGACACATTCCAAGACAGCAAGGTATTCTTCACTCATTTCATCAAAGTTCATCAGCATGCGGTCGTCGAGGTCGAATTCCTTATGCGTTTGATGGTTCGGGGCGCCGCAATCTTATGTGGGAATTGTCAGCCTGGTGTCGACGGGATTATCCCCTTCTTGCTCAAAGGTGACAAAATAACACGGGACAATATCGGGGTCATCATGTTTCAAGTCAAGAACGATGTAAAATTCACAGCTAATCCAAAGGTGGATTATATCCAGAAAATGGATCCTCGCAGCTCCGGAATCTCGGCCGACATTCCCATCATCCGGTTGTTTTTCGCTCTCGCCTCACTTACTCCCGCGGTTAAGCTGGTCCAGCATGAGACTTGGCATAAAGCTCAGCAGCAGAGTTACGACACGTATGACTTTTGGGTCGCTGGCCTCTCTCCGGATTTCTTGGTTCCAGTAGTGGATGACCCGGATGCTTGGAAGGATATTTTGCAGGCATCTCAGCGCTGGCAGAAAGTCTACACTGGTGGCGACGTATTCAGTAGGAGGCTTCGCAAGAATATGAACCCTGGAGCTGCGGAAGGAAAAGAGTTTTGGGAGAATTGGTGCGACGACTTTCCACAGTAGTGTTATTATTTTTCCCCTCATTCACGCAAGATCTATATGCAGCCGCCATGTCCCGTATGTACTTTAAATTATTATTCAATTCAATAGCACACAGTAGTTTACTCAATGTACTGGTCTCGGAGTCGCTAATTCCCGCTACGGTAGTACTAGTAGTTGTTTGTTCGATCAATTTTCACACTCCGCGAATTGTTCTATGTCTCACTTGTTGGGATCTCGTCGTTCTACCCAGTGTTTGAAGTGCCACTGGCGTGCCAGTGGAAAGCCACAAAGCCACGGAGGGCGCCACCATAGCCATGCCTGTGGCGGATGGCATTCCCAGGATTTTGGGTCACACGAAAACACGTATGATTGGCTGTTCGACCTTCCAAAGTTGCATAGATACTAGAATGGAATGATGGTAAGGGTTTACATGGCAATAGTACTGCGGGGCTGCGCCTGATAATGTCCGAGTCCGAGATGCGGCGGACTGCCAGGGCCACGGCATCAGTTCTGATCCCCCGAATTCGTCTGGTTGATCGAGAGATCCAATCACTTTTAGTTGCCACCCTCATTCAAAAATTAAAGCACAAGGTTGATTAGTGGATAATTGAAAGCGGCAATGAGAGCACTTTCAGAGTACACGTTTTATCGAGCGGTTATTATGGAGCAATCATCCACTGTGATGGGCAACAAGCTCAGTGGAATAGGACGGCATGGGCCGGGTTAGACGTTTAGGTAGAACGACGACGCGGTGGTCTGCTCACAATGCACTGATCTGCGAACTAGTGAATTTACGTTGTTTCTATGCACACTGCAAATATCTCATTGGCCAAATGACTTTGAGCAAGTCCCAAAAGATTGGACTTGCTAAACGGGATCCGACGCCATTATGGCGCCATCGTAGTGGCTCGCTTAATCTGATCTGCAGATTGGCGTATCACCGCGGCAAGAAGGATTGACGCGTAATCGCACTCAAAGGAAACACAAAAAACGATGTCTCATAGCCTACATATATTGGGAACTATTGTATACCCCGTCTTGCTGTTCGGTCTTCGCGGTCCGGTCATGGAGTTCGCGTGAATCAAGATGTGATTATCATGCTGGAACTCGATCAGATCTCTCATTTACAATCGCCGTGACCAGCGTCTGCAGTGTTCACGAGCCCTCCAACGTTTCCGCGGGGAGACCTATCAGTTTCAGAAAAGAAGCCCTTCTGGCTTCGCGACGGATTTCTCGCTCTTCCGTATTCTTCATCTGACTCGTATCACGCTCACATTCTCCCCCCTCACTGGCAATGTACAACATGGACTGTCAATCGCAACTTGACAATTTCCCCTTCGTCTCGCATACACTACCACCACTTTTATTGGTTGTCAAGGCCTTATACTCCCGCATATATTCGCACTGGTCCTTTTGTTTACGGTCAATTGTAGACCACTCTGTCGAGGGTGCGAAGGTGTGAAGACCCCTCTAAGTAGTCATGCATAGTCAATTTCCAACGACAATAAAGGGCCCCAGGTGTATCCACGAATACCATTTCTATAACATAAAATCATTTGCTGCACGTCATCATCTTCGCCCGTTCGCAGGTCACCTCTGGTATATACCTAGGTTGAACGTCGAAGACCGGGTAGGTGTGAGCCATCTACATTGTCACGATGCGAGCTGTCTTCTGTGTCGAGATGTTCCTACGACATGCCCGCATGGGGTGATCCGTCATATTCACACGTCCCTGGGGAATCACGTAGCTAAAATGGCCAATGGGTGTGCCTTGGAACAGTGGTGGAGCTACCGTGGCTTACACTCAGTACCGATTCTTTGGTTACCGATCTTCGTTGGCGATTGATCTCAAAGACGAGTTGTGAGTCGAATAAACGACGCGAAAACAGTTGCTATTATGGATATTGATTTATTGCATGGTTGAGGTTATTCTACTGGAGATCGTTCGTATATCAGAATCACAAAGGTCGTCCGAGACCAAGGAAGATAGGTTGAAAATTGATAGCCGCAAAAAGCTACGGGGCATTCTAAGACTTGAATAACGATTTGGAGATGAATAAGTTATATATACCATTTCAACGTGCAACTGGATATACCTCGTGTCTTCAACTTGTCAATGAAGTCTGCGTACTGGATTACCTCATGATTGACATGCAATGTAAACCACTCACGACAGAGCACTTCTTGGAGGAAGCGACGTGTTTCGCCAAGCCCAAAGAACGCGTGAAGGACTTTTCGCAGGTGGGGCATACTATCCGGACACCGAGATGGATGGACCGAATGTGTCTTGGAATGTTCATCCACCGTAAGTTATCAGAACACCCTGCCCACGGACATTGAACCATCTCTCCCCCTTGGTGGTTGTGCCCATGCATAGACAGGTGCCACCTTATGGACGCGGGTGTGCCATCAAGTGGCTGATTGCATGGCTTATCTCCAACAATTTTGCAAGGGGACACAAAGGGAGGTGTGAGGGCCATTGGCACAGGGGTGTCTTGCACGTTGGGAGTGCGTGTATAACCTGGAAGGATGATGAACAGGAGTCGTGAATGGCGTAAAATATTTAAAATAATTGTACCTGAGGCAGCTGGCAGTGAAGAGCCTATCCAGCTAGTTCCGACCGGCATAGGTGAAATAACAGCATTGTTGGGTGTGACGCCGATGTCACCAAACGAAATGGAGGGACCGGCCGTAGGGAATGAAGCTTCACTCTCAGTAGCCCAGGTGATCCAGGCGGAAGACGTTGCCGCTGCATAGTCAGATTCCATAGACAGGAAAGTAGAAAGAAACGTTTCGTCCATTGCGGATGTGTGAGAAAATAGTAAGTCGATAAAGTCGTGAGCGTACACGATATCTGGACGAGTTTGGAAACCTGCTAGCGATCACCTGGAGGGCTTTATACTGGGGATGAAGAATACACCTTTCACAGGATTGGCTTAGCAAGCCATGCAAACGGATCTAAGCGACTGAAGTCGCTTTACCGCCACGTATGATGATCCTACGGGAGAAGATTGAATGTTCTGAACCATGAAATGAAAACCTCATGTAACGTGTCAGCATGAGCACCCTGCCGTCAATTGCAATGAGACACTGCGCACGACCGACCAACTCGGATTCGCTCACCTGCGTACCTATAAGGCAGGATCCAGCTAGGATTGGAAAGAAGCAAATAATGCGGTAGATTTTCCGCCGAAAAAGAAGAGGGGAATGCAGTAGCACCGTATCCTCGATACAGTATTCAAAAGTTCGGGCTCTCCAATCTGTAGGCCTGTCTGCACAAATGAGCCGACGGCGTACCCGAGGCATGTGGGGTAATCTTTCCAGTTACCCGATCTGGTAACTAGAGAGCACATTCGTCCTCTACGACGTGGCTCATGGCGTTTACCATGCGCTGTACTTGGAGCCTGGGGGGATGGGAATACGATAAATGGCCACGTCAGATTAACTATTCGACGACTCCGCGGGACACCTCATTGAAAATATATTCATGGTGATCTATCTGATTGCCAGTGGGAGATTCAGAAGCATTGCCAGGACTCGTGAATCGACGAAGAAACCCACTGTCATCAAGGTTGATAGTATTTAATCTCCGGAATGTCGCAGTCCATGCATGACTATTTCTCGCCATGTTGGCCACGTCTGCCATTAAGAACTGCGTTCGCAAGTAACCTATATTAATAACTGGGGTTGGTTGTTCCGCGGACACAATCGTTCTGGGAGAAGTAGTGCTTAGAGCGAAGTACCTCAACCAAGGTTCAACTTCAATGACAACATGGAGAAAGGCACATATTCCCACGCCAGCAGACCATTCCCAACTGAGAGCCTCAGCTAGCGCTGAAACGGACTTCGGCTTCGTGTCAACAACATGCGACGAGCACCACCAACTATACTCTGCTCATGGCTGCTCATTTCCCTCCTGGAAGCTTCAAAAGTCGCCGGAAGATCGAATTCGAATGTTTCCTGGAACACCAACACAGGCTTGCCTTCCTACCAGATTTCCGTAAGTGTGCAACGTCTATTCGCCCGCGGAGGATTCATGCACCGCTCCAGTCATTGGCCTCTTCCAACTCGATAGGTTTGTTTCTCTCTTCCATTTACCGCGGGATTTGCTAAAGTGTTCGTCCAGATAAATGTCCTCCTTGCTTTAATTGCCTCCTCCCTGCGTTCACCTGCGGCCAATTTGGCAATTGCAATGAGTATGATGGCCAGTGCAAGTGTCCCCCGGGCTGGGGTGGAATAGATTGTCTCACTCCTCGTGTGTTTTCTCCTTTTCTCACATGACCGGCATTAATTCGAATATCCTAGAATGTGACTCTCTCGCGGACGGTGATCACAGGACCCTCAGAGGCAGCGAGCCATGCGAGTGTAAAGAAGGCTGGGGTGGCATCAATTGCAATGGTACTGTTGTTTCTCGCCTTCACCTCCGACACCTTATCGCTAACTCTGGCTACCTCACCAGTATGCAAGACTAACACTGCTTGCGTGGGCTTTCCCCTCCCCGGTGCTATCCATGATGGTCTCGACGATGACACGGTAGCAAATATGACTTGTTATCAGGGAGGAGAGACGGTATTTAACAATCACCAAATGTGTGACATTACCAGTAAGTTGTTTTTTACCTTTCTTCTCCTCCTCGTTCATCCTGTGTTAGACCGCAAGATTCTGGACATGCTTCCAGACCGACCTCCCCAAGTGACTTTTAGCTGTGACAATGCGACTTCGACGTGTTCTTTCCAGTTCTGGACGGCCCAGCAAGAGTCGTTTTACTGTGGTCTCGACAGTTGCATATCGGAGTCTAAACCAGGTTATGATACGAATAGTACTGCATATACTTGTGACAAGATCCAGTGCAAGTGTATACCCGACAAGTTCCTGTGTGGTGAGGACGGCAGTGTTGGTGCGTCATCTTGTCTTCTTTCTAAGATTCGCGCCCATGTATTGCCTTCAAGATATTTCGGACTTCCTCGTCGAAGAAATCCGAGGACCCGCTACGTTTAGTTGCAAGTCGGGTCAAGGGTGCCGGTTCGAAGAACCGGCGATGAACTCGTTGATCAATGATATCTTTGGAGACGCGTACATTACACTCGACTGTGAGGGGGGAGAATGTTTGCACTATTCGCAAGTGCCTGGTTATCGTGTATGTCGTTTGCCTTTTGGATTTCGACTTCTGTTCATTTATATGACTCACTGTTGATTGCGTTGGGTCGCACTTGTAGCGCCCAGCTAAGCCGGATAATACCAAATGGATAGCGCTCAGCAGTGCTGGTGCTGGACTAATCGTCATTCTGACAGTTGCAGGTACGGTATTCGCATGATCTCATCTCTTTCCCCCTTTATTGGTTACCCTTTAATAGTTCTTTGGTATGTGGGACACTCGCATCCCACTTCTCCCAACAAAGGTCCCATTGCTCTCCCATCGGACCCGAGGCATCCACCTTCACACCCCGAGCATGTGCCCGCTACTGTTCACTTCTCATCAATCTCTTATACCCTTCCCAACGGACTTGAAGTGTTGAAAGATTTGCGCGGCGTCGCGCGCCCAGGAAAGTTGACTGCCGTTATGGGTGCATCAGGGAGCGGCAAATCCTCTTTACTCGATATCCTGGCACACCGCTCCAAGATCGGCTCGGTCAACGGTTCAATTCTCATCAATGGTCGCCCTGTGTCATCTTCTCAAGTCCGACGGGTATCTGGATATGTTGATCAAGAGGATACGTTGATGGAAACGTTGACAGTTTATGAGACTGTCTTATATAGCGCACTATTGAGATTGCCCAGAGAGATGTCGGAAGACGAGAAGATTGCAAGAGTGTATGGCACGTTGGAGGAACTGGGAATCAGGGGCATTATGGGCAAGAGGATTGGCGGTAGTGGTGAGCGATTGCAATTCATCTATAATCCGACCCGTCTGACGAACGGGCTTGTTCACTATTGCATGCACGCTTCTCTACTATTCGTCCTTCTGAATCTTCCCTTCCCCCATCTTCTTCGTGTGCGCTTCATAGGCAAACGTTCGATTTCGGGAGGGGAGAAGAGACGTGTCTCGATTGCTTGCGAATTGGTAACAAGCCCTTCCATTTTGTTCCTCGACGAACCTACAAGTGGTGAGTAATTGAAACTTTGCAGATGCACGATTACGGTGACAGTGATCAATCTGAACACACTGGCCAGGTCTTGACTCTTATAACGCCCAATCCGTCGTCGAATCGTTGTCTAATCTTGCTCGAACTTACAACCGTACTGTCATTCTGACCATTCATCAACCTCGGAGCGGGATTGTGGCCATGTTTGACGAGCTGATCATGTTGGCTAAAGGTCGGTGTGTATGGGCTGGTCCTATGAGGACCATTACGGCTCCTCAGCTGATTGACGGAGTTGATGGGGATGCTGAGAGCGAGGTTCAGGGTGTCGGAGAGTGGTTGGAGAGAATTGGGAGGGGATGTCCTGCCGGATTCAATTTGGCCGATTATCTGAGTGAGTTTTCGCCTTGTTCCACCCTTTCTCTACTTCCTCGCAAACTGAGTTTTTCCCTGATTCTGATTGGCTGGCTTTGTACTCGTGACAACGCAACCTTTGTTCTGACCTACTCCCGCAGTCGATTTAACGGTAAACGCTGCCAACGAATTCGATGACTTGGATTCTCCCTCTTTGGACCCTTCGTCCAGTGCAACGCGATTACCTTCCTCGAATTCCTCTGGTGCTGATGAAGAACGAGCGCTGTTGTCCGGATCTCCCGACGAAACGGAACTACAAACCCGCGTCTCGTCTGCGTCCAGCCGTCGGATGAGTATCAGTTCCACGGTCAGGCGAAAGACATCACAACTTATTGACGCTGTGAGGAATGGAAGAAGCGGCTCTGCCAACCGCGAACTTCCCGAGAAGCTCGCTGAGCTCGTCATTGCGTACGAAAACAGCTCCACCGCCCGTCGTATGCAGGCCGAATTCGAGGTCGTTCGTTCTGCGAATTCTCCTGCTTCCGCACTCGCATCGGGTAATAGCTCTACCCCCGGGGAAGTATCTGCACCATCCAACGGCACGATAAGCGACAGTGGCGAAAGAGTCGGCATGGTTGAGATGCGCGACGTCGTTGGGGAAACTGGATTGTTGAGAGGACGGCGCAGTGCGAGTTGGGCCACTCAGTTCAGGATCCTGAGTGGGAGGGCGTTCAAGAACTTGTATAGGGATCCGGCGTTGTTGACGGCTCATTACTTGGGGAGTATCGCGTTGGCTTGTGAGTGTCGTGTACCATTCAGGTCCTTTTGGTTGTGCGTATACTGATTCGCGTGATAGTGATCTGCGGTCTTTTCTTCCACAACGTTGGAAATGACATTGCAGGTTTCCAGAATCGCCTTGGCGAGTCCTGTCTTTGGTTCAAGTTCGTCTTGTGATCTAATGTTTTGCGTTTGTGCAGGAATATTCTTCTTTACACTCGCATTGTTTGGTTTCTCGTGCCTGTCGAGCTTGGGATTGTTCGCGAACGAAAGAATCCTGTTCATGCGAGAGCGGTATGTGGGATGACCGAGGAAGCCTCGTTACTGATATACTGATATGCATGCCACAGAGCGAACGGGTACTATTCCACATTTACATATTTCTCGTCCAAGGCAAGTTCTCTCCATTGATTTTTGCCGTTCTACCAACCCCTCCCGGATACAGGTCCTCTTCGATATCCTCCCACTGCGTCTGGTACCGCCTCTTCTATTTGGTGGTATCGTGTACGGTCTCGTTGGGCTGGTTGCCACCGTCCCCGCGTTCTGGAAGTTTATACTCACCTTGGTGTTGTTCAACTTGACAACCGCGAGTGTGATACTATTGTTGTCCATCGCATTCGAAAGCACGAGTTTGGCGAGTTTGGTCGGGACATTGGTCATGTTGTTCAAGTGAGTCTTTTGCTCATTTTATACCGATTGTGATTCTAATGTGATCGGTAGCCTCCTCTTTACGGGCTTGCTCATCAACAGGGAGACGGTGACGCCCGTTCTGCAATGGCTCCACACCGTCTCGTTCTTCCATGCTGCATTCGAGGCACTCGCTGTGAATGAATTGCGGTACCTCCAGCTCAAGGAGATTCGAGTAAGATTTTTCTGCGTATGATCGGCTTTCGACTGACAGACCCGGTGCACAGTACGGTGTCGAGTTGGATGTGCCCGCTGCTACGATCTTATCGATATTCGGTCTCCGTGCACAGGTATGTTCGCTTCCATTTTAGTGGATTCAGGCTCATGCGTGGTGGGTTTCAGTCCTTCTGGTGGCCGAATATTTCGCTACTGGGAATTTTCTTTGTGACTTTCACAGCGGCGAGCTTCCTGACGCTGCACTTGTTTGTCAAGGAGAAGCGGTGACGGGCAGTTGAGATGATCATAGAAACACTGCATGTCCATGTGCCTTTTTTTCCATCTGTTTGAATGTATGTATAGCATGCCATTGTCCACCTCGAATCCGATCAATGCATGGCTTGCTGTGGTTTGTTTGGTGTGTGGAACTGCCGAATATGGACGATGTAGTGGCAGGGGATTTCTAGTGTTGGATTCGCGGTCGACTCAACTTTCAACATCCTTGTACCATTTACTTGCCTTTCACCACCGTCCACAGCGTCAAAAACATGGTACGTCTCTCTGACGCGTCGCTCTTGCGTCGTGCTTGACGATGTGTCGCGTAGTCGATACACGGACGGAACAGAGACTCGATCCACGACATCGAGCAAGACCTCATTCAAATCTTTTCTTCGCACCCGCTGTCGCGTCTCACCCAAGCACAAGAATCCACCATACCAGCAGACGCACTCCCAGATGTCATTCGCGAATTCTCAGATCTCTACAACGACGTCGACCTCCTCACCGACTCCGAGATGGAGATGCTCCGCGCGCTTCTCGCGAGCAACCCAGGCATCGAAGTTACACCTCAAATCCTCCTCCAGTTCATCGCCGAGCGCACGAAGAACAGCCCGCGTGAGTCCCCGGGCAAGAGTCAGCCGTCGGAACAACCGTCGTCGCCGCCGTATAACAGAGAGAGCCCGGACGACTCACCACAGGAAGGAAGTGACGAAGGCGAGAGCGACGACATGACGTTTCCGAACGAGCGCGGTCGGCATCCATTTGCGCGGGGCAAGAAGACGTCGCGATCGTCGAGCCAGAGCTCGAGAAGAGGACCTAGCCGTCCACCGAGTGTGCCTCCCAAGACACCACTGCAGAGCGGACCCCCATCTGCGTTTGACTCGTCGAAACGGCAGAGGGCGACACCGCTGGGCTCGACTGCACCGTCGAGTTGGACGAAACGGCCTGCACCAGCCAGTAGGCGGAGGAGTGTGGACGGGTCATCGTCACGCGGATCAAGTGACAACGAGGTGCGTGTGCATACATTCTATCATTTTCCGACCTTGTGCTGTCTGTATGCGCCTCCTTTGCGATACGTTGCTGATCCATTTTCGTTCAGTCATCGGTAACCAGTCCCTCCACGTGGGGACGAACTCCAGGTCGCACACGTGCCCCATCAAACCCCACAATGCCTTCCAGCGCTGCTACATCTCCTAACTCCGTCTCATTCACATCACCACCTTTTGCTCGCCCGCATTCACGTGCAGCGTCACAGCCCATCAACTCCATTGGTTTCCACTACGGCACACCAGACCGGAATCGCGACGCGCCCATGTCGCCAGGGGGTATGTCTCCTGATACCTCGTTCGAGCAGTCGTTCGACTATCCTAGGGGTGGCGCGGACGCTTTCATGGATAGTATCTCCTCGTTGCCCATGCCGCGTCGATCCGCGTCCGACTCGGACGCTGACTCGGACAGCGAAGACGAATCGTCACTGGGGCTGGTGCTCGATCGCTCTGCCACTTCTTCGACGGTGTCGCTGGAACCTTTCGAGAGACTTGACGCGTTACAGAAAGCAAACGCTGAGTTGAGTAGGAAATTGGTCGAAGCTGACCGGGCTCTTCAGAACAAACTCATGGAGCATGACAATGATTTGGAAGAGATGCAGGCGAGATTGGAAGAATTGAAGACGGAACTAACCGCAACGAAGAGGGAGGAGAAAGAGCTGAGGGCCAAAGAGGTGTGTGTCACCCTCCGACCCCAATGTTGCAAACTCGACTGGGGGCCTACTTTTCATCGCGGTGCTCATACTGCGATTCTCTTAGCGTGTCAACTCGACGCAAATGACTGCCCTAGAAAGCGAGATCGCGAAATTGCAAAAGAGTCTCGAGAACGCACGTATCTCTTACCAGTCTTTGCAGAAGCAATACCAGGAACAATGCGGTCCGTGCTCGCTTTCCTAACACGATATTCTAATTCATCCCTCGATTAGCCGAGTCCGAGCGTTACCGCAATACCCTTCGGCGGCGCGACCAAGAGCTCAAAGATCTGCAAGACGCCGCTGCATTGCAAGCCCTCGAAGCGCAAAAGTACCTACGCGAACACGATTCCTACGAGGACCGTCTTGCCCAGCTCGAGGCTGAGCTTTCACACGCTCAACAAGCCCACGCACAGCTGGACGAGCAAAAGCAGGAGAACCTGATGCTCAAGGAGACGATCGATAGGATGAGATTCGAGATGGATGAGATGAGGAATTTGGGTGCGGGACAAGGTGCGGGAAGTGGCAGTGGCAGCGCCACTGGGAGCATGAGTAAGAGTTTAGGTGCGGAATTGTTGGGGAAGATGGGTGGCCAGTGGGGAATGGAGGAGGAGGAGGAGGAAGATGCTCTGGACCTTGACAGTGAGGACCGACAGGACACGGAGGGCGAGGAAGAGGAGGAGGACGTAATTCAGACCATCATCACCCGAAAGAAGAGAGTGCGTTGATTGTTTTCATGCCTCGATTTTCTCTTGGCTGATATCTATCACAGAAAGTCGGAAGTCGATCGAAAGCCGAGGTTTTCACATTCGAAGAGACAAAGGAGTACGCGGATGTTTCGACACAATACTATGCGTCCGAGCACACTGTTGCGTGCTCGATGCAAACCGAGCCCGAACCCCAGGCCCTCACTGCCACCTTTGCCATGCAAACAGAGGAGACGCCGTTTACTTCATTTGCTACACAAACCGAACCTGAACCTCTCCCTATTCCCCGAATTACCGCAAGCATTGAAGTTCAAACAGACGCTCCTGAAGCAGATGCGGAACCGGTACCATCACGTTCACCTTCCCCAATCGAAGAGGAATCGCTTGCTTCATCTTCATCCACTGTTCTCCCTCCCACTCCGAAGGGTGGACTTGCTCACAGTGACTTACCGCCATCCTATTCGCAAGTTACTTCCTCTGAACCTCTCGAGACGCTTCAAAAGTGGCACCACGGTCTCCAACTTCCAATCAGTGGGCTCCCGTCCGGTATCTCCGAGGACGCTGCCGAAGAATGGCGTTCGCTCAAAGCCGAACTCGGCGTCGAGTGCGCAGTGATCGACCAGATCGTCGAAGCATCCACAAAGACAGGTCCGAGACCTAGCTCGGAAAAGACCAACAAGTTTTACAACATCTATAACACCTACGTCTACGGAGGTGATAAAGATGGGTCTGGGAGCGGGGCCGGCGGGGGTTCGTTTGGTCTCAACATCGCCAAACAACTCTTGTTCTGCATGGGCGCGTCGGCGTGCATGTACCTCGTCATGGGACCTTATATCGCTGCGCAGTATACGCCTGTGGGCGGTGCGACGTACTATGATCGTGCCGCATGGTCGAGTTTCAACACAATGCAGGCCCCCGGGGAGGGCTTTGGATACGATGGCACCTCGGCGCTGTGGAATATCGTGGGCAGAGTTGGATACGGGGCTGCTCGGATTGCGGGTGGATGGCCGACGTAAAGTGTCGGGCGATCCTGTGAACACGATCGTCGATGATGGTTGGTTTGACAACCGACCCTTGACGCAAGGGTCGTTATCGTTTCACAATGACAGAACCCCCTTTTTCGTCCCCCCTTTTTTTTCGTTCTTCGTGTTTATACGGTTTATCACGCTATCTATCCGTTCGCTCGCTGGCCCCTTCGTATTCGCTCGTTCGTCTCTTGCTCACTCGGGTCGCTTTCTTGCTTGACCCCCTATGCTATTCCATTTCGTCTCTTTCGTGCTGTACCATATCCTTCGATATTCAGGACTGGATCACATCTTGCATGCACATACATATATATCTCACTCTCTTTCCGTTTCCTTCCTTATCCTATCTAGTCATCACTCCGTCTCTATCCACTCACTCCGCTCTGTATTATGTTTCAATGCATTGATAATTAATGCAACGGTCTCCCATACATATCTGACAAACTTGCTGTAGGCAACGCGTCTCTGTAATCGTACAACTAGAGCACAATTGAATATGTAAGGGTCCGTTCCCCAGCACCAGCGATCAGTGAACCGGACGTCGTCAGCGGGGGACTCATCTAAGAAGCACGACCTAATTCTATGCCAATCATATCGTCCGACCCCTGCTCGAGGAAAAAAAAAAAAAGAGCAAGGGTCATCATGTGTGTGAGGAAGAAATCAGGATAAAAAAAGGTGAACCAACGGAGATGGAGAAAAAGATGAAAAGAAAAACAAGGCAAGACATGACCACGATTGTATCGAAATACAGCGAATGCGAAGAGAAGACATGATATCAGAATGATGATAAAACGATCGGGTCGCGAAAACATTGTAGGCTAGCACAGAAAAGAAACGATGCAAAGCGCGGGGGGGATAGTAGATGTGGTCGAACGCGACGGTGAATAAAACGTATATTGGCCGCCTTCTATTTTAAACAATGGTATGATGTGAGCCCAAACGCCGAAAGGAGAAAACAGGACGAATCCGTTTATTCGGAATCGAATATCGGGAAACTTAATGTGCACAGACGGCAATCGATGTCCGTCACGGCGGGGCTACCAGCAAGTCTTCATCTGTTCCGTCCATCGTCAGAGAGATCCAATAATGGCGTCGGCGGAGGTGGAGATGCGGCAGTAATTGACACCGATGGTGTACGTCGCTTGAACTCTATCGGAACCGTTGCTTCATCACTCTCCTCGTCGTCTTCCTCGTACATCTGGCTAACGTTGGCGCGGAACGCTTCGCGTTCATGTTCCCTGCTACGTGTGTCACGGAAGAAACTGGAATCTGAATCAAGATCGTCGTATTCTTCCTCACTGGATTGGTTAAGGTCCGACTCGTATGCGACGTGATGCAGGGGGCTTGGGCTGGTAGTCGTCGAGTGATGGTGACGATTAGACGCGGAATCCTGAGGGGGCACATCGCAATAAATATGTACAGATGGCCCAAGGTGTAATCGTTCCGGCTGCGGGTGTCGCATAACAGCAGAGGCTTGATTAATAGCCTCCGTCGCCTGGTTGAGACCGAGAGGAAGGTTCGACACGAGGGTGGTAGGCTCTACACCACCAGCTCCCAAGAACATAGCATCGTCGTCCATGCCGTCTTGTTCTCCGGAATTGAGGCTTGTCACGTCTTCCACATAATTGACCGGCTCACCCCAGCTTGATGCGCGTCGTGCAGCGGTCAGGAGGTCATTGCTGTGATGCACACTCCGCGAGAATTCCTTTCCATGGTGTCGCAGCACTTCGTCACTCCTCCTCGCCATGATATCTACAGATGGTCCAGGTTTCACAGCATTCTCCTGGTAAATTGATACTCCCGACGAAGAGTCCAGTGGCGAAGAGGCCTGGGAAGCAGTTTTGTGAGACGAATTGGGATGCCACACTGAAGAGAGGGAAAAGCGATGACGCGAGCGCCCGTCCTCTGGTAGCGGGGTGTTAGAACCATCCTTTCCACGACTCGAAGGCCGAGTCTGAGATCCCGTGGAGCGCGAAGAATTCACAATGAAATGGGGATGAATTTCCCCAGGCGGAATGAGGGTCTCAGAACCGCGCCGGCCGGCTGCGACCCGTACAGAGTTCGAGTCTGAGTCTTGAGAAGAACCATTTGCAGCCGATCGTGCCCATCTTTCGATAGACTTTTCCCTTCTTCGGTCCATGTTTGCTGTCGAGTCGTGAATAGCCGAACGAACAGTTCTTTGCTTCGCCTTCTCAAAGATCTCGGGACCCAGCAAACGCGCAGTAGCACTTTTGTGGCGGCCCACAGGAAGTGAATGAACGCCAGTGGTATCGTCGTCATTGCCGTCATTTCGGCGGGAAGACCGAGGTGTGCGAACGGTACGGAAGAGGGAGGAGATACGGTTGGTGAGTCGCTTATGCCAGCCCCAGGTGAACCTCGCCGTTGTCATCGCCGTTCGAGTCTCGTTCTCCGTGACTATGACCATGTCATTCTTGCCTTGTGACGTCTGGCTGAGCCACTCATCTGGATTCCGAATGTCGCTCAGAAACCAAAGATAACGCTATGAGTATGACTTAGTATAATGTTTCGTTCGAAGAACGAAAAGACATTCACTTTGGCATCGCCGAGTGTGATACGCTTCCTGACATCCTTCTGAAGGAACTTGTCAAGAAGATTCATGACGATAGAACCTGGGTGCGTCTTCTGTGGGCGTCTACCTCCCGTTGGCTTACGATCGCTTCCCATATATTCGTCTGGTTCCCAGTCACTGTTGCAAATGACGTGGTACAACACGTATTCACTGGAGTCGGGGGCTCGAAATGGAATGTGTCCGAATAAGAGGCAATACAAAGTGACACCAAGGGCCCAAATATCGATGGCTTTCGTGATGGGTTGACGGTGGGGAATGATAGGTGAACCCTTGATGGTGGACGACGAATTGACGTGTGCAGTGGATTTGTTGGAATGCAGGGTAGTGGTGGTAGCAGACGCCGAGATTATCGGTGATGGCTCGGTACTTGTGTACTCTGCGATCACCTCAGGGGCAAGAAAAGGAGGGGTGCCGGCACGTTTTGACAGATCTGAATCGTCTAGAAGGATCGGGTCGTTTGGGTCATCGAGTGCGACTTGACCGCGTCCGGCAGCAGCTAGTCGCTGTGCATAGGAAAAGTGGGAAACCCCGAAATCTGTGATTTTGACCATTTGACGATCTGCGGTCCAAAGAAGGTTCGCCGGTTTTATGTCACGGTGGATAATCCCCTGATAATGTACTGAGAAGTTGAAACAACAAAAAAATAGTCAGAGACGGAGGGACACGGAATGAGGAAGCCACGCACAATATTCTAGACCAAGAATGACGTCACGACAGATTCGTCGGCATTGATCAACTTTCAAAATTGGTTGATGATGCTCGTCGCGCCACTTAATTTCTCCGCCGCCGAGATATTCCATGACTGAAGATGATAGCTATGAGCGCATAGAATTTTGGACAAGGACAAGCCATCCCATCATACCGTGTCCCGAGCTGCAGCCACGGGGTCATAATTCCTCGATTGAGATACTCGCCCATGGCGCGAAGCCGGGAAGCAGATAGGGAGGAAAGTCTACCGGATTAGCGGCAAGAAGCGAGGGGGGTGCTTACCCATGTAGATTCTATCGTTGAGCTTATCATCAATGACCTCGAGGAGACGGACGATGTGGCCGTGGCGACATTTTTTCATGATAGCGATTTCTTTGCGTATCTTTTGTTCGAGGCTGCCAAGCTTGTCAGTTAGAGGCGTATGGGGAGAGGTCGGGAGGTTTCTCCGACGAAGAAGATTCATCTTCTCGGCGCGTGGGTTATTACGTTTCACGGCCTTTATTGCCTGATAGGTGTTGGGAAGTAGTATTGAGGGCGTGGACGCCGAGCGATGGATAGAAAGGACTGACCACCTCGCGCCGATTGTGTAAGAGGTCCCAACACACCCATACTTCGCCGTGTTGGCCTTTGCCTACGCGGTGGCTGCGCAGATATTGGTTGACTCTCGGACGCCTGTCATCGCTGTATAGAAAGTGCAATTCTTGGGTCATCCGGACGGAGCCTGGAGGATCAAAGGGTTGAGCTGGTTCGCCAGCGAGGGCGGAGTCGAGTGAATCTGGGTTGGTGGCCATTGTTACGTGAACCACATGGGGAGCTCTGAGGCAAATGCAGTCTGATAATAAGGAGGGAAATATGGCTGAGAAATGGTGGTGGTGGTGGTGGTGGTGGTAGATAGAAAGCAACGTCGACTCTGGAGGATGGCTTTGGAGGAGCGATGGTCAGCGATAGGACTCCGAACACCGCATAATACAACAATATATCGCTCCTAGGATCTCTCGTTACAGTTTATCAGAGACAGGACCTAAGGCACCCTCCTCGCCTCTTCATTATCATACCCACTGCCGCTCGCTTAGTCCTTACGAACACACACACTTGTCCTCCTCTTTCACATCCTTCATCACCTAGGCATCAAGTCTGTCAGTAAACGGTGTCTCTGGTCGCCGTGTGTTTGTAGATTTTGGGGGCCTGTCCGGCTCAAGCGAACGCTCGAAGCCAGAAAGCACCCTTGGAATAGGAATCGTGTGAGAGCCCACGACGGGGTGTCTTCGAAAAGGGACCGCATCAAACTATAACGTAGAAACAGCAATCCGCTCCCGTACTGAGTCAGGTGACACACGACCCCAGATCTACATCGACACGACGACGAGCCAACCCGACGACTCACCAATTCAGCATGCAAGCCACATCCCTGTTCGAGTAGAACCCGATTTAGCACAGATCACGGACAACCGAGCCCATCAGGAAAAGTATGCTATCAGCCGTGGGCGCACGGCAGAGATAAGGTGGAGGTAATAGCAAGAGAGGCCCCTCATCGACAAATCCGTACTCAATTTCCACCCTTGGTGCAGGTGTGGATGCGCCGCAATGAATTACAGAAGACCAAGCGTTACAAAAGATCTCTAAGGGAAGATGTACCCACCTTCCAGGTGATCTTGTTGCATTTGGTGCAAGTGACCAAAAAACACGCGTTCGCGAGAATGGGGGTATCAACCACAGCCATAGCGTGTGTCTTTGTGAGGGTAGGTTAAGGTAATAAAGTCTGTGTAGGAGCGTTGCAATTCAATGAATTTAGTGACGGTCACAATGCCTGTCAATTTGTCAACGTCAGACAAAGGAGATAAGCACATTCAATCAAAGGAATTTACGTGCTGTGCCAGGGCACAGCATGCAAAACGAGTAAGTCGTGACGGCAGAAGGTGATGGATACCTTACTGTTACGCAGGTGGGGCGTTCGAAAAGTACACCATGGCGAGGGTGACCTTTTATGGAGCCCTTGGTGACTCCGCCCGCTGACCAAGGAGCCCCGCTTCACAGGCTGCCCAAATGTCGACGATGGCGTGTTCGCGGAGCTCCATTCGACGTGTCCCGACACACTCCTGACCAGATTATCTATAACACCATCTGACCATAACCAGCCCTTTCTTCTCACTGTTACGCCGCACATCAATGCCCCAACGTACTACGGGCCCTCTCCGAGTCTCCGGTCTAGATCGCGCTTCTCAACTTGTTACAATACAATCATGTTTCGCACGGCCTATTCTCTATCTCGTCTCGTTAGTGCCGTTCCCTTTCCCTCACGACTACGGTCCTCAATCTCCTCAGTGCTCCGCGCGCCATCTTCGGGTAACAACGAGAACGTGAGCCGCACGTACGCAGACTTCTGCCCGCTTGAAGTGCAGGACGTTCCCGGAGCGCCAAAACTCCATTTTGGAACGCTTTGGTCAAAATAAGCTTCTCTGGGCCGCCTTACCCGTTGCCGTTCGGGTTCAGAAGTAGCTTTGCCCTATTTGCTCCGCCACGTAGCAGCATATTGCACGACCGACAACTTGACGCCCCGCCATGAATTTGCAAAGGGATGATTCCATAGAGTCGGAGCAAGAACGAACATACCAAAAGAACAGCCCAAACTCCGGTTTGTTCCATTCCGCACACGTCCCCCAGGTGCTCTTGCAGTGTCCTGTCGAAAATATCCCATTTGGTCCTGTAGACCAAGTTGGACATATTTCGCGTAAAGGTTTGAAGCCGTCATATCCCCACTGTTCAACGAGGGAAAGTGTCATTGCTTATACGGCTGAAGAAGCTTGCAAGTTCGACGAGCCAGTCTGTCACGGTCGTTCCCCCATCCGGATAAATCATTATCTCCGACAATTCTTGGAATCGGTGACATTGGGACGCACCTGAACATTAATACATAGCGTCGATGAGGGCCTTGGGACCCGACGCCCAACCAAAACGCATTCCTGCCGATATGATCTTCGAGAAGCTGCCCAAGCGAAGCACTCTGCCGACTTCGGGTCCCTCGAGCTCAAGCCGGAAATAAGACGGTGGGCGCTCGTCGTCGCTGCAATAAGGCCAATAATACGGTTCATCTAGAACAACACATAGACTTGTCGTATACATATCAGCCCAAACAAAACCACGCACCGTCTATATTGAGGAAGACATGCTCCCGGGCTGAGGATTTCTTTGCGTCTCTCGGTCGTCGTCGTCATGCCAGCAGGGTTGCCGCCATACTGCGACGCGATTCTTAGGCCCGTTACAAATCCTCGGCCACTCAAAGGTACAGCGTACAACAGTCTTGGCTTCAACTTTCCCGCAGACCAGTTTCGAGATTTTCCTTAACGAGGCGGGGTTTACTCCCTTGTAATCCGTCTCTACCTCCGACGTTGCAAGTTTTTGTGAGTCGTACCATGTCGCCAGGATTACATAGAGATTTACCGATCATCTCGCATGTGCATACTTGCGAAGACGGGTATTGGTCCACTGTGTTTCAACATGGCATGAGCCCACTGGCATGCGGTAAATAACCGGATTTTAGACTCCACTTACGCGTATCCAGGAGCCTCGATGAGGGTCGGATCCCCATGGTTTATAGATTCATGGGCTCAATTGAGGTGTGTAACACCCACCTTATACCCAACGTCTTGTGATCCGACCCCCACGGTCATCGTCACCGTCCTCCCCTCTCGTTTGTGCATGCACTCTTGTAATCACACGATCCACTCCTTGACTCGGCAATCCGTCCGTCGGTGCGTAATGCAACACTTCTCTGAGAGCTGAAGAAGCTAAAGTGACTATGATCTCTTTCGAGGGGTCTTTTGGCGAAGTGGCAGTGAACGAGATGGAAGGAAACACGTCTTCGCTTCGTTTCCCCGCGAGAAAGAAGAACGCCCGGAGTACTTTCCAAGGGATATAGGGCACGGACTTGCATTGTAAGGCGGGTTGTCGTCGTCGTTTGTTTCAATGCCGGTGTGATTTCAGTCTCGGTCCACCGGGCTCAAGACGGTGGTGAACTCACTTGGGGTAGTAAGTTTGAGAGCGTTCGCAGTTTCGGAGAGGAAACGCGTGCAATACTCTGCAGGAGGTACCTGACCCCTCGCGATCCCTGTCCATTCACTCCGCCGTTAACATAAAGCGTGGGAGCCCCAGTGATTGATCTTCCACCGTCACAGGCCTTGTCATTTGTTTGTTTCTTCACAGCGAAGCGACGTCGAGGGAGATATATATGTGGCGTACGCGTAATTGCGTTCCACCAACTCAAGTACGTCTCGTAGCACAGTGACTCGATGCCACACGTGCTTCTTCGTCACCCTTGGCCTTGTAATGTAGTAATCATCTGCACTCTGTCGGCATGCGTCACGATATTCACTCAAGAGTGGCAAACTTATCCTTATATTTACTACCCATAGGGCCCTTTTCGGGAACACCGTGGACACGGTGGATGCGTTACGCGACATGAACGGAGATGGATGGGGTAATTCAACATGGGCGTTTGATACGATGTTTCGCGGAATTACGAGGGATGGTGAAGAGAGTCATCGTCCGAGTAATAAGACATGCACACCCCACGTTCATCGCACACTGGCCAAGCTAGAAGCCAGATCGTTGCGACGAACGCGTGTTTCGAATTCTAGACAGTCATCTTGTACCCGAACGGCGAGTTTTCGCCCCCTTCATGATACGCACGTTTGAACTTCTACTTCGAGGAGCCTGGGAGTCCCGTCGCAGAGAAGATTTCGGCAGTGAGTGGATTGAAGCCCATCGGAACAAACTAACCCAGCTGAGAGTCGAGGAGGGTGAGAGAGCAGAAGAGATTGTCGTCAAGGGTACATCGCTTGGCGTTAGTAGTGAAACGCTACTTTCCCTGGTCCCAAGACTCGGCAATATCTCGTTCGCAGAGGTCTGTACTAGTGAGATTACTTGGAAAACCTGCCATGGTCGACGGCGGAAAACACTGAGACAAGCGGAAAAACAGAACTTGACCATGCTCTGTATGGGCGACTGGCGACTACGACGCACAGGTACAGAAGTGGCGGAGTACCGTACACGTGACTGGTAAGCTCAAGCACTCACCTGCGAGTGTGCGTCCGAAACTCGAAACGCCACGTACTTTCCCAGACTCCAGTCAATTACAACCTTGCTCAGTGATATCCTACATGTGGTGAGTAGTGCCTTCTTCTATCCCTGTGATTGTCAAATCACGGCGACTTTACTTCCCCTCCCGCTCCCTTATCAAAACCTCTCGAAGTCGTCTCAGTGCTTCGTTGACTTGTTCTGCTGTAGAAAGTGAGAATGCTGCTCTCACGTAGGCTGTTTTGCGTCCATTTGGGAGGAAAACTGTACCGGGAAGGGCGAGCACACCGTTTTCGTATGCCTTCGTCTGAATCAGTTCTTTTGAGTCGCCTTCCTCGCTGGGGTCCGGATTGATGAGGAGTTTGAACCTACGTGAATGCGCAACCCATCAATATATGATCTTAGGGAACTGATGCCTGCCATGCATCAGGGGGACGCAGTCCAGGGAGATGCAGCGATGCTTCACAGGACATGCCCACGACATGCAACAAGTTGAATGTCCGAAGACCCACCAGAAGAACATTCCAGCTTCAGGCGTCCTCCATACTGCAAGGCCTCCGAGATGAGTTTGCAGTGCTTTCTCGAATGTATCACTCTTTTCTCTGTAGAACGCTGCCACAACCTCCGTGTGGGTAAAAAAGCCTTCGTATCCCCATTTCTCTACCAGTGCTAGTGTGATAGCCTGCACGAGGGAGGAACCCTGCAGGTTAGCGAATTGGGTCTGAAGTCAGGGGTGTTAGATGCATCGCGTGCACATATTGTGACAGAATGCCAGCGCGGCAGGCAGGCAAACAAGAACATACATGGAGATCCATAGCATCGATGATCGGCTTTGGACCCGACGCGAAACCCATCCGCATCCCTGCTGAGAGAATCTTGGAGAAACTGTCAAAGCGGACCACGCGACCCAGTTCAGGTGTCTCAAGTTCCAGTTTGAAGTACGAAGGCGGTCGCTCAGCCTTGCCAAAGTACAGGTAATAGTATGGATCATCTGGATCAGTGGCACTTATCAGATCCAAGAGCCCGAGGGAACAGATTGGTTACGAACCCTCGAGGATCAGGAAGTTGAACTCTCGGGCTAGTTGAAGTACTTCCTTCCGACGTTCGATCGTGGCAGTCATACCAGTTGGGTTGCAGCCATACTATCAGTTTTCTCTTTCATGTCAAAAGCGATTGATCAGAACATCATCAACATACTGGAACGGTGTAGAAAGCCTTTGGTTTCTGTTTTCCCGCCGGCCAGGATTCAAGGATAGACCGAAGATCACTTGAACGGACACCATTTTCATCCGTAGCAACCTCTGTAAAGCGTTTGAGAGATTGCCTCGAGAAGTAAATTGGACCTGTCTGACCAACAAGTTCGCAATGGAGAGACCTGAAAACAGGGAGAACCCCACTGGCGGGGAACGATCAGTGTCTTGGTGGAGCAGCACTGCCAACCGGATCTTACGCGTATACGGGCGCCTCGATCAATATGGGGTCACCAGGGTTCATGATCGCATTGATTGCCTAGATAAAATTAGCAAGCACAGCTTAGCTGGAGCGAAGTGCACCGACTTTACAGATCACATCCTGGGAGCCATTCCCGATCGTGAGTCTCCATCCTTCAGAGCGCTTTCTACCGTGCGCGCGCTCTTGCAAGCCAAGGAACCACTCATTGAGGCGCGGCAGTCCTGCTGTCGGACCATACTGGAGTCCCGCAGAGAGATCTACACCAGTGATGGAGACTGGGATCGACTGGGAAGAGTGAGAGGGATCGGTGACCGTGAAAGTGAATGACTCGAAGGGAAACATGGCATCATTGGGTTTTCCCGCTAGCAGGGAAATCACTCCGGGTTTATTTTCCAGAGGATAAAGCCCACGGACTACGATATCGATATCATCAGCTTTTCAACTCTATCGATCGGCACCGAGGAATGACTCGCCTGGGCTGGGTTTCCTCTCCTTTGCAGCATCGGACAAGAAGTACTGGTAGAGTTCTGGGGGAAGTTGTTGTTTTGACATGGTCGTATTCGAGCGTGTGACGTCTGTCGGGACCGCGTTGTCGATAGCCATTTCGTGCGAAGGGCGTTGGTTGTGTAGACAAGGAACCAGATCTCTCGCTTTATATTTCTGGCTTGCACAGCGAGTACGACCAGGCTACCGTAACCGGACTGATTTCAGACATCGAAGTGCAACCAACTTGGGGGCTGTGTCACTGGTTTCCCTCTCACGATTCATGGCGCGCCGAAATTATCCGTGATTTCCAGAAATAACACAACTTCGAAAGATCGAATGTTCAGTGGTTCAACGTTCAAGGTTGGCACTCGGAGGCCGGAAGATACACGCGTGGGTCTGATGCAGGAATAGTACCCCGTACGTGTAGTATTGTGACGAACATAATCAGTCCCATCGATCCACATGCTCCGAAGATTATAGCATCATGCCGGGGTTTGCCCCACGCCCCACGGCTACGCACGACTGAATAGGCACGACTTGAACACGTAGCCCGAGTTGCGACCTTAGGAGGACGCCGTCGATGCGATTCATACGACAGCAGTTCAGACTTGCCGCCATCCCTTTCCATTATTGATATGCAACTTGGAACCTTTACCTCACATATAATCGTCGATGGAAAGCGCTGGAGGATGTGAAGGTGACCTGCTAGGGAAATGCATTGTTCTGTTTTGTTTCCTGTTCCTTCCATTCTAATCTTGGTGAATCCAGTCATTTAGTGTTAAATGGGAATGACACGAAGAATTACGTGTCGCAGCTTTTTCGGGGGCTGGTGGATGTACGGGATCGCATGCGGAACCAAAAAGAGCTTTCCTGGCACATTCAATATGGGCGTGAACGACACCGATGTTACGTCAGTGATACAACGAAGCGGGATCTTGTGTTTGCTGGAGTTCAGCCCAGTGGTGAGTTACCTCCCTCCGTACGGGGCCAGCTTCCATGTATAATTGATATAGATCACAGATGACTATTCTCTTATGAAGGAAGAAATATACAATGACCTTGGGGAGATCTCAGGTAGTCAGAAGTGGTAAGATGGTTGAAAAGCGCCCCTCCGTCCGTGATGGGGAGTTCCTCGCACCGGGCAAGAAAGAAAAGCTCCACGGAAGGTCCAAGAAAACAACAGTCCACTGTATTGAGCAAGCGTGCTGATTTTCGCTTATCCAGACTTTCTAGGTTTGGATCAGAAAGGGCCAGGAGACTCTGTATGCGTGGCGTTGATTCGCAATAGTCCACCAGAAATCACCTTTGTGTCCAAGTACCGGCCACTCAGTACTGCTTTCTTTCTCCACGCATTGCTGGATGCCTAACGTTTAACTATAACTCAGACGTCTTACAAGTTAACGGTATCGCTCCCAGGCCAATCTCGAATAATGCCAGTGTTGGCCATGAGAACAGCTCCTGCGACCGAGATGATGTTGGAACCCCTGGTGATCCCACCTCTGAAGACATCAAACCAGCTCAACTGAGGGACCGTATACGGGGTTTAGAGGCACCTGCCTTATTTCTATACCTCCTTGGAATGAGCTGAAGCGTCTTCGGGACCTGCAAGGTAGCGACTTTGAAGACCGGAAGCCAAAACAGAAGAACCCGGGAAACGAAGACGATCTCTATTCGGTTCAGGGGTTCTCACATAATTTTGGTCGAATGCATCTTCTAGGTTTGTTTCCCAGTCTGGCTTCCTGTTCATTTTGGTGCGACTTGTTCGCTATGATTTAGAAGTAATTGGTTTCATGGGAACGCCAGTATAATACTATCTAGTCTACGTTCTTCATGGTTACTAGTTACAGTACATATGTATTCGATCTTGTTGCCTTTGCGAAGTTACCTCATCCTAAGTGGACAATACAAATCGTTGCGATGCAGAGTCAGACTCGACACCACCAGTGCTGGCAGGACTTTCGTCACCCACACGATTTGGGTTGTACAGTATCAGCAATGCTGACTGCAAATTACTAGTACTATGACTCACTGGCAAGTAGGTTCAGCCCTTCCAATGTGTTCCCGACTCGGACACTCATTCCGGTTACTGTTTAGTAGGCTGTAGGTGGGTTACCGCACGCATCCTTCCCTGTACAACGAGGCTCCTCAGCTGCGGAAGTGCCAGGGTAGAGTTGCACAATTGTAAGAGAAACGCGTTAGAGTCACGGTGACTTGAATGTGCCCGTCGGACTCGGAACGGACCTATCAGTCATTCGTGCTCAACCTCATGTTCTGAATCATGTCTCTGTCGACCATACATCCATATGCTCACCGATTTTGCTGCTTATGCATCGTCCTTTCTTCCAGTGGCAAGAGAATTGCTCTTCGGAATGGCTTCAAATGAGCTCACTTGTCAATGAAGCACGTATCAGTGCTTAAATTGCTGCTTCAAAGCACTCCTAGAGTGGTTCTTGTTCCGGCCGCCCCTCCCACGAGTGGAAAAGAAGCGTTAAGCGTTAGGCAACTTTGTTGCTTCTCAGAAACGGCCTCGGCGAGACGCGGCAATACAGTGATTGTACATGTGAATGGTGTGTCATGTTACCTGGCATGTGCTAGCAGGCACCGAGCGGAATCCGGCTCCTCGATAAGGCATGTACCTCCAACTTCAGTGGCAACGGATGTTCTCCGAGTCGGATCAGTTTGAGTGTTTCATTGACAAGTTCAACGTTCCTTGTAATATCGCCTAATCATTGACAAGGTGTGCAGGGGGTGTTGTTCATGTCCGCCGTATTCTCGAAAGTTTCTCTTTAGAAAAGTATCAACGCCCACTTTGCACGCTCTTTCTATTATGTTTTCCGGGAATTCCGCGCCGATGTTCGCTCTCGGACTTGCTGTGGACGTGTCAGGTTTGTCCACTGAAACCCCACCCTCGTGTCCTGTTACATCATTATCCGTTCCTCGCTCTCGCACGATCATTTCCTTGGACCACGCTCCCTTCCCATGAAGTCCTGCGGGCATACTTTTATCTCAAGATGGACTCCACAGCTTGGTCCTGACGAAGTCCATGGACAAGCTTCTTTGGCCCTTCGGCGTTCATGTTTCCCAAGTCGCTCCAATTGCATTTCATGACCTGCCTCGTTTTCATACGCTGTTCGTCACAGGCTATTGACTCAGTCTGTTGAGTTAACGGCAATGCTATCCCCGAGATGTTCTCGCTCAGTGGCTGCTCCACTGTGGATAATTTCTACTATGTATTCTCATGTGCCACGACTTTTCTCCACTTACGTGACTTACCCCACGATGACGATTCGTGTTGACCCCCTCCATTGGCACTCGGCCGAAGACAGCTGGCTTGGTCTGCCCTTGATTTCGATGGTCTTGCTGACTGAGATCAACACCAATCTATCCATTCATCTCCCCGAGCTGGCTGGGCCCTGACCGGGACTCATCGGCGGGTTTGCAAAACGGGCCGTGCTGTGCTGCCTCTAACATTCTAATCAGTGACCCTCCATTTAGAGGAAGGCTGTTGCCCTGAGCCGCGGCGTCAAATGATCCAGACCATGATTCCCGGGCACTCTACATGGTTCCACTTTCCCTCACGTCCCTACGCAGCACGAACAACACGAGGTTTTAATACTTCGTGTGGCTTTGACTGGTCGAGGCAATGCATTGTCAGCATATAAGTAGAGCTCACGTCCGTTGCTATTTCTTCACTGCGCTACATCCCGCTACCTCTCTGACATTGGTTCAGCACCATCCTTACAATGCCTGCACGACATCTTGCTCTCATTCTTCCATCCAGACAAGCACCCTTCGGTCTCGGCACTCGCGAAATCAACGAGCCTGGACCAGGAGAAATCCTCGTCCGAGTCAAAGCGACTGCACTCAATCCCAGCGACGCGAAGGTCCAGAAGCGGGGGATTTATGTCTCCAAGTACCCCGCTGTGCTGGGCAGCGATGGCGCTGGTGTTGTAGAACGAGTGGGGGAGGGAGTAACTAGGTTTGATCCTGGGGATGATGTGTAAGGACCCATCACTATGGTCCGATGCGGACGGGAGACTGATCTTATCTTGCTCATTAAAGGTTTTTCCATGGTGCATACGACGATAATGACTTGTCGACATTCCAACAATACTGCATTGCCGTCGTCGATTTTGCCGCGAAGGTAGGCAGAGATTTGACAGTGGTTCCAAACAGCTCTGACATCGCATGCAGATCCCCGACAACTTGTCATACGAGCAGGCAGCGACACTGCCACTGGGGCTGGGAACTGCGGCAATTGGGATGTATGGGCGAACTAACGGCATCGGCCTCATGCCGCCGTGGAAGCACGGCGGAGTAGGCAAGTACAGGAACATGCCTATCTTAATCTTCGGCGGCTCAGGATCTGTGGGCAATTACGGTAGGCGTAGATTATATCAAGCATTGCATGACAGCTTTCCTGATATAAATTTCCCAGTCATTCAATTGGCTAAGATGTCTGGCTTCTCCCCTATCATCACAACGGCCGCACTAAAGCACACCGAGTACCTCAAGGCACTCGGCGCAACGCATGTGATTGATCGATATCTTTCGTTCGCCGGACTGCAGCAGGGTCTGGCTCGGATCACCTCAGCGCCGATAAACGTGATCTATGATACGGTTTCCATCAGGGAGACCCAAGAAGGGGCGTGGGCATTGCTTGGACCACAAGGACGGCTTGTCCTGACGCTCCCCTCGGTGATCGACAAACATCCCGGCGATCGCCGGGAAATCGTCCTTACCAACGGAAACCCACACCTGGAGGAGAACTGGGAGACGGGGAGACAGTTGTGGTTGCACCTCACCCAATGGCTCGAGAAGGGTGACATACAAGTAAGCGCAATCGATTCATTCTATGGGAAAGGTTGGGTGCTGACAAGGGTTCATCGTACCAGCCTAACCGGGTGGACATGATTTCAGGAGGACTGAAAGGAATCGGGCCCGGACTTGAAAAGTTTGTCGGGGGACAAATAGACGGAGTGAAGCTAGTTGCCCGTCCGCAAGAAACCGAAAGGTAGAAGACACTTAGTCGTGCATGTTGTTTCGGATAGAAATCTTACATATCTTATTTTTTTTTCTCTCGTTCAGTGACTGTGCGATGATGTCACCTTCCGCTCATCGTTTAATTGGAGGGCTTAGGAGGACACCGTCGATGCGATACGTCCGACTCAGAATGGCAACTCGGTTTTTACGGGCTTTCGTCATGGCGCGACATGACCCGGATCAGCGGGCGGATATGGAATTCGGGGGGTGGCAGTAAATAACAGACGCATGATGATGTAGTTAGATACACAAAAGGATACACCTCCTAATTCAATTCCAACTTAGATATTCACCATCACATCCACACACCATGTCGTCTCAGAAACAGAAAGCTTTGTTCTTGGAATCAAAACAGGGGAGGTTTATCGTCGGTGAGCGTGACGTCCCAATGCCCAGTAAGGGTCAGCTTCTCGTCAAAATCCACGCTGCCGCCCTCAATCCCATCGACTACAAGATCCAGCAGACAGGGGTATTTGTTGAAAAGTTCCCCGCCGTCCTGGGTGTCGATATGGCTGGTGTTGTCGAACGCGTGGGCGATGGCGTTCAAGATTTCGTCACAGGCGACAAAGTGTATGTCCAGTTTCACCTTGGATCTGACACACCTTTTGACCACTTCGTAGTTTCTCGCACGGGAGCTTCTCTAATGATCAGTCCACCTACCAGAAATACGCAGTCGCCGTGACCGATTATACTGCGAAGGTGAGCGAGTGTAACAACGACTAACCTATGACGTCAACATTCCACAGATCCCTCCTAACCTGGATTTTGATCAAGCGGCTACTGTTCCGCTGGGTTTCGACACCGCCGCAGTTGGCCTGTATTCAGATCAACTCGGTGCCGGACTCACCCCGCCTTGGGTAGGCGGTCAAGGCAAATATGCCGACAAGCCTATTTTGATCATGGGCGGTTCTTCGTCTGTTGGCTCGTATGGTAAGTGAGCAGGTGGTGGCCCTGTCGATACTTACCCTCTCTCGCAGCCATCCAGCTCGCCAGGTTGTCTGGATTCTCTCCTATCATTACGACCGCAAGTCCCGCTCATCAGGACGAACTCAAAGCCCTTGGGGCCACGAACGTGATTGATAGGCATCTCGGCCGAGACGAATTCACTGCGGCCTTGCAGAAAATCACTCAGCAGCCCATTGGGATCGTTTATGATACTATCTCTTTGCCAACAACCCAGCAGACGGCCTGGTCCGTTGTCGCTCGGGGTGGAACGCTTGTCCTGACCCTCCAACCTGTCGTCAAGGAGGAAGAAGGAAAGGGCCGTACCGTTATCGCGACTTATGGCAACCCCCATGCAGAGCCCAACAACACCATGTGTCGTGAATATTGGAACACTCTGGCAAAGTGGTTGCAAGATGGTGTTATCAAGGTATGCAAAATCCAATCGAGTGAGTAGGAGACTGACCAGGATGTGTTCTAGCCCAACAATCTCGAAGTCTTACCAAATGGACTCAATGGAATTCCAGGTGGCCTCGAGCGAATGAAGGAAGGGAAAATCAGCGGAAAGAAGCTCGTCGCCCATCCCCAGCAGACGGCATAAGGCCGTTGGCAGCCGCTTTGAAGCCATCTTGACTCAACTGTGTGCGTTTACGATTAGTAAATGTTGTTTGAAAGCCTGTCTCGAGAACCATGCACGTTCTAGTTGGTTCAGATTCTTACGAACGGGGGTTGAAGCATGTATTTATATTTATTGAAACGAATCGTTGAGTTATTCCTGATCGTTAACTGAAGTAGTTGACGAATGAACGACAGTTGTTGGATTCCGTCCCAAGTAAGTTCCAGAGCGGAAGGAGATGGTAAGAAATGGAGCCGTTGCCACCCCAACAATAGACTTGTAGACAAAGGGGAGTCAGATCTATCCGACTGGTGCGCACCCTCGATATGCTCATGTTGGCCCTTGGATTGATCGATCGTATGCATGAGTCTGGACCCCCGTAACTGAATTAGACTAACATGTTCGCGACCCATTTCGAAAAGTGGTCTTACGCACATGGTCGGGTATGTGTGGAAGGTGCGTATTTGAAATCCAAGTCGGTGTAAACTTTCGGTTGTTTTTAGCTGCACCCCAAAGTTGACTCGCACAAATAAGCCGCAGTAGGACCCGAGCTAGAACGTGTGAAGGGCTGGATAGACTTCGAGATCAAGTGGTCGGCCGGAAAACGAAAAGGCAGTATGATGATTGATCCAGATCGGAGGACGATGGGAAAATTAAAAAGCGTACCATCCACTTCAACGATCAGGGTGGACTCGCAGCACGAACAGCAAAGGAAGGTCCACGGCCCTACTACCTAGTCCATGATCGAGCGTCCGTAGGACTTGCGGCGGTCTGATGAGCGAGATCAGTGACGAATGTGGCATATTTACCCAGGACACTAGAGTGCGGTTAAACACCTCGGGCAGAGGTCACTGCAACGTGATGGTGCATAGCAGGAACAAAACTAGGGATGCCCGCGGACCATTCAGGAGACGTGACCCCTGTCAAACGTCTGACGGGTTAGTCGCATCAGGGACAGGGACGCTGTGGTCCCTCCACACAGGGGTACAAGGTGTGAACCTTGTCCCTGGCCTAGACAGAAATACTACCCATGTCGACAACCTGCCCTCGACCCTAACTCAACCTGAAGGATGTTTAAGGTTCATCCAGTCTGCCGAAATAACGTCGAACGAGGCTCAGGGAGTCCATGCTACACAACAGCAACGCCATTTCGGCCTACTCCAAGTCAGTAGCGATGATCGAGGATCGACCCTCGAGAAAGTACACACCAGTGCGCTGGTTTTCTCGCTATGAAAGTTGGAACACAAAAACGCTCGTAATCATCTTACCCAGTGCCAGTGCGTTACGGTCGATTGTACTTTGACTTGGTAGTAGGAGCGAATGTCCGAGGGTCCGTGGGACGACGGCGACTCCCAAAACAATCCAGCATAGCGTACTGGCACTCGATCTTCATATCGCTGTTTCTCGGCCGACATAGGCTACGGTCTGCGGATGTTGGTGCTCGCCGGAAGGGACAAAAAGTCAAGATTCAAGCCTGAGATCCCACGGTGTCCCTGCATCCTGGCTCATATTAATATTACGATCCACCGACACGGACCGCGGTGGGGTAAAGTAACAATATACAACGCAAACAAGAAAGCAAGGGAATACATAGAACATGCGGATGAGCATGAGGAGACGGGCGTTGGGGTGAGAAGAGCCGAGGCCCGGAATGCCGATTTTGTAGATATGATTCTGCGTACAACTACACACTAATACCGTTATAACGCTAGGGATGATAAACCAAAGAGACAAACGAGGGTCGGACATGCCATATAGCAAGTAATAGTAGCGGGACCCGTCGGTCCCACCGTTAATACCTATATCTGGATCCCATTCCAAGCCCGGGAGTCTGCCCAGGGGTACTACGTCTTTGGACTTCAATGGTAAGGTTTCCATCTTGTCCGAAACGCGCGCGGGCTGTCGACATGTCGACATCGCCAGCTGAAAAACCTATTTGCCACTCATAGTGGCCTAGGTGTGGTTCAATGAATAAGAGCATTAATCAAGCAAACTCTTGACTCACAATCATGCTCCATATGCCAAGCGTCCGCAACCACGTTCAACCTATCCCCTTTCTTAGCTATCACCGTGACCATCTCTGGTTGGATAATACACGGGAGGGTGACAGAGAGAATGTGACTTGTCGTCGTGCTTTGCACAACCATTGGAGGGCAGGAGTCTGATGGGGGTGAACGTCTCGAGCGATCCGTCGGTGAGAGCAGGCCGGCGGTAGTGTATGAACTAGCTGTAGAATTGACACTGCATGTCGAAATGACGCTGCACGCAGAGCTAGTGCTGCTAGACGACGGGCTGGTGGTGGAAGCGATTGATGGGCAAGCGGACACACAAGCGAGGCGACCTTTATCCCATTTCGGTTCGCCTGACCTAATGCGCTGATTTCTGGCAGAGGACCGCGAAGAGCGCCGGCTCAGAGAACTGTTTGGGATATCAAGGGTAGACATTGCGCCTTGACTGTCGCTGGGGGGTTCTTGGGTGGGTGCGCTGGAGTCTAGAGTAGCCTCGGCCTTAAGTAGCATGTCGAGGGCGCTGTCTGAGAGGGATGACGTCGGAAAAGTAGCAGGCGTCGACAAATACGCTGAGTCGAAAGTCTCGTTATGTGGTCTGCGCCCAGACAAATTACCACGGGGAGAATGCGGGGTTTCCGCATTGTAGGGTAGGAGAGACTCAACCTGGCAATTCAGGTCGTTCTGGACTGCGGTGCGAGGAGAAAAGAGGCTTATGCTACGACCGCGAGGTGATTCTGACATGAAATTGATGGCCACGAACGTACAATACCGGGGTATGAAATGAAAAATGTGGTTTTTAGTCTGACGGACTGATGATGAGATATATTGTGGCGACTCACCACCCGCGTTGTGATTGGCCAGCTGCCATGCCGGAGAAGCTAGGTGGTGCTCGGTGTTTGTAAGGGAAGCAAACGTGTGCGCCTTGCGGGAGCCACGAGGTGTCTGTTTGCAGCGGAAAGGTGACGTGGGAGGTGAACAGAATGTCCTACTAGCAGGATTATGATGGTCGCCATCTGCTGCAGATTGATTGATCCGACGAAAGACGGGTGGGACGTTCGTGTTTATGCGCAACGACATCGCTCAGCTATGTCGGGGGAGCGCAGCAGAATTCGCGCATATTATACAGCTACACTGGTCCCCGGTCACATTTCGAATACGACTTGTTCGGGTGGTATCTGGAACATCTGAATCTTCCCCGTACAGCCCAGATCGATATGAAGGTTTGATGGTTCCCTATCATGTAGTAGTGGGTACAGAGTCCCTGACGCGATCATTGGCATCGAGAAGTCCGTCGTATAGGACGATAGCTTGCAAAATGCTTGCCCTGACAGATAAGTTGGAGGTAGGCGGGCTCTAATGCACCAGACACGTTGTCGCAATTGGCGGTCTTACGCAAAATCGAACACCAACAACGGCGTAACACATGAGTTCACTAAATGAGTTTCAAATACGTGGGAGACGAGCCCGAGGGTTTTAGCGCACACCTATGAATCAAACTTGTCTCTGCCACCTCTCGCTCACTACCATTCGACCACTGACGAGTCGTACAATCGTTGAATAGCCAAGTTTGGCTTGAACTGTGAAGGCAGAGGGCAGTGCAACCACCACCCAGATGGCCCGCCCGGTTCTCTGCTGAATTGGAAATGTGGCTCGATCATCAACTGTGAGTTATTCCTATGTATTTTGTGCTATTGGCATCGTTCGGCTGATAGCTATAGCCTGAACACCATCGGGTCTGTCCTCATGCATAATCGATGGTAACTGAACCATTCCATGTCAAGTCTACCATGAGCATGCTGGCGTGACTCACATTTTTCCTTTTGGATTATGCCACTCCTCCATGCAGCACCGTTGAATGCTAGGGATGGAGAGTCGATGTGTGGTGGAAGAAGAGAAGAAGAAATGAACATCACGTCAAACGTGCACGGTGGCGCTGGACCGGATCCGACCGCGCTGGCAGCCGATCACACCGACAGGGGCCACACCCACCCAACAACTCGAGGATCCGTCCCGGTAATACCATCGTACTGACGTCTATGGCGTATCCGGATCACAAGGGCGTTTATCCGCACCTTACATGGTACACGGTCATTCTTCACCTATGGCGCATGCAAATCAGTCATTTCATCCGATTCTTGATCTCCGTGCGACAACCGGGAACTACTATGACGGCGATACAACGGTAAAGGCAGAACGGGTGGCCATACTTCGGCGAGAGGGGAACCTGAAGCACACCGGGGGGACATGATAACACTGGGTAACGTTGCGAATGGAAGCGATTCGCCCGGGGCGAATCCACCGGCCTCTGTATCCGTACAGCACCCTACGTCATGGTCATTCTAAGACACAGCGGAAGACAGTCCGTCATGGGCGGAGTGACGATCCGACTCCCCGATGACAAATTTCGTACTGTATCCATGATTTTTATCATCGGGGACTCGGATCGTCCCTCTGCTCAAGTTCGGCTGTTGTGGTAAGCCCCGTTCGATGATCTTCCCAAACACTTCCGATATCAATGTCGCCGTGAGGGCTCAAGGTGAGTGGAGTCGTAGTGACCCAGAGCCCGTCAGCTGCAGAGTGACGATCCGGGTTTCCGATGACAAATTTCGCATTGTATCCATGATTTTTATCATCGGGGACTCGGATCGTCACTCCGCTTGAGTTCTCGTTGTGGAAAGCCCCCATGATCATTCAGAGCCTCTCATTTCCCAAACGCTTCTGATCTCAATGTCGCTGTGCGTCCATTGGGTAAATTACCAAGTCAACGACAGTTTATCGCATTATTGTACCTAACGTCGACACCCGCCTGGACGTTATCGCGTTCAAGTTGTTACAGGGCGTCGCACGATCTGATCCTATCAGTGGACCCTGCACAATCGTGGTCGGTCCCTGCCTCACCTCACGTTGCCGACCATATCCGCATCGCGTTTCCCCTTATATTCTCCCGTATATTGTGATTGAAGCAGGGCAACAGTGCTGTTGACGTACCAGAAAGCGGGAACCGAAACAGAGTGACTCAGCTGAGGCTTCTCCATGCGCCAGTGGGTACTCTGACGTCATCCCATGCTTACTATTTAAAAACCTGTAAACGACGACGCATCCTTCATCGGCGTTTACAGGTTTCCCTTGTGCCGTTGAACTATGGAGACCAAGTGAGTACATTTTCGTGCAGGAGTTGTTACTCGTGTTGGCTGATCACTGAAGGGACAACGAAATTGTAGGAACGTAAGTACAACTACAGAGAGCAGAACTGATGTGTAGGTTGGAACTAAAGAGGTTCTGATGCATCGAAAACAATATCAATAGTGCTACCGGGGATGCCAAAATAAAGTACGGATCGATGAATACGAGCAAGGTGTAAAACCGATTCCACATCACGTCAAGTCAATAACCTCGCCAGAATGAACAAATGTCTTCTCTCGCTTAATCCTCTTGGCAGATTGTGCTTCGCTCTCGCGGCCTGGATTTGACCTCTTCGATCGGAGGGCCGTCCTTTTCTGAGCGGCCTTGTCGATCTCCTCGTCATTGGGTTCTGGCTTGACGTGATCGTCCGTAGTCAAGTCAAGCACTTCGTCGGAAACAGCTGCCCTTTTCTTGACTGGTGGTGGCTTGGGAATTATGCCATTGGCTTGCAAGAGACCTAACAACGTCTAGCTCAGTTTCCTATGCAGCGGATAGATGTACAGACTAAAATCTCTGTATTTGAAGATGAATGTAGCGACTGGGGTGTTGCCGTCAAGACGTCTCACACGGTAACTATGCCGTGGTCCCTTCTTTACCACTTCCTGGCCGTACCTGGAGATTTTCTGTGTTAGTTGCCGCTGACAGAACAATGCAATCGACGCACGAGACACAGTGCGTGACGGCCTTCTTTGAGCGCTCGTGGACCTTGCCATGACCGAGTACGCTCGAAGAAGGCTGAAAAATGCCTAATTCCAGAGCTTGAACTCTTTTTATATCAACCCGTATTTCACCCAAGTGTGTTGAGGCTTGATTCAAGTATTCGTCTTCATCTGCTGACGCGTGAGCACTAACGTAAGTTACACGTGTGATAGAGTACCGGTAAGCTCTAGCTTCGAAAACATAAAGGGACGCGAAGACGACACAGATATTGCTTGATATTTCTGAACCATCTTGCGGTCTACCGCAAGGGTTGGAGAATGCCCAACCATGGTTGGCGGGCGAAGGAGCTTGCCCTTGACAGACGATCCATCGAGTTGGAGAGAAGAGCTCAGCGAGTGATCCCTGTATGCCGCATCGTCCCTGAATACGACGGAAAAGCGCTAAGGTTCGTTGGAAGTAAGGAATATGACACATGGTCCTTGTTTATGTAGCTACTCTACCTTGTCAGCTTGTGACGCAATCCAACAAGTAACCAGACTGAGATCGAGATCCTCTTCGATTCCGTACTGCTCGAGTTCTTTGCCATTGACCTCGATCCACGCAGAGATACCGTTGAGCGACAACATGCCGAACGAGTGATGGGGAATTTAATAGGAAGACTCAGGAAACCTCGCGGGGGCGGGTTGCTTGCTAAGCTTGGAACCTTGAACCACGTGGAAGTGACTGAGGCAACCAAATTCTGAGAGCGTTCTCGACAGTCGCTCGACCACGCATGACTTCCACAGCCATCTCGAAAGTTCCACCCGAGGGCCTTAAGGAGCTTGCTGAATCTCTATCAGAGATACGAGAACGTGTTCGCCAGGCTTCATCTCCGTCCTCGCATCCTACCCTCGTTACTGTACGAAAGTATAAGCCTGCCTCCGATATCCTCGCGTGCTATGAACGTGGACAGCACGATCTCGACGAAAAATATGTAAACGAGTTGGAAGAGAATGCCTGGCAGGTGGAATCAATCCTTGATTTCAAAGGTTGATCAACTGTCGTTTGGTTGATCCTGCGTCCGAATCATTCTAGCGGAACTTGAAGACAGTCACTGCTACACTGCCACTGATTCCGCAGGAATCCGAGTCCCCGATGACAAATTTCGTACTGTCCGAGTCCCCATGGATTTTATCATCGGGGACTCGGATCGTCACTCTGCTGGAGTTCTCATATCGACTGTTGTGGTAAGCCACCGTTCGATGATCATTCCGGGAGCCCCTCGCCTTTCCCAGACGCTTCCGATCTCAATGTCGCCGGTGAGTGGAGTCGTAACCCACGTCCATCCGAGTCGAGTAAAACCAGTTCCATCGCATTCAAATTGTCCAAGGTCGCCGCTGGATCGTTATCTGCAGCAAGCTAGCGCGCCACAGCCGCTATAGAGTCGCGTTGTTAAAGGGCGTCGCACGATCTCATTCAAGTTGATCAGTGATCCTATCACTGGACCCTGCACAATCACAATCGTGGTTGGTCCCTGCCTCACCTGTTTCCGCCGTCCATATCCACATCGATGTCGAGTTTCTCCCATGTTCTCTCGTGTATTGTGATTGAAGAAGGGGCAGCACGGTTGACGTACCAGAAAGCGGGAACCGAAAAAGAGCAACTCAGTTGAGGCTTCTCGGTGCGCCAGTGGGTACTCTGACGTCAATATATATCCCTATGCTTGCTATTCAAAAGCCTGCAAGTGACGTGTCCTTCATCGACGTTTAGAGGGTTTCCTTGTACCGATGAAATATGGAGACCAAGTGAGTACATTTTCGTGCGGTATTTGCATTGGCTGACCACTGATTCAAAAGGGACAACGAAGTTGTAGGAACATAAGTACAACTAGAGTGAACATAACTAATATGTAGGTTGGACTAAAGAGGTTCTGACACATCGAAAAAATACCAATAGTACTACGGAAGGGGATGCCAAAATAAAGTACGGGTCGATGAATACGAGCAAGGTGTAAAACCGATTCCACATCATGTCAAGTCAATGACCTCACCAGAACAAACAAATGTCTTCTCTCGCTTAATCTTCTTGGCAGGTTGTGCTTCGCGCTCGCGGTCTGGATTTGACCTCTTCGATCGGAGGGCCGCCATCCTTTTCTGAGCGGCGTTGTCGATCTCCTCATCATTGGGTTCTGGCTTGACGTGATCGTCCGTAGTCAAGTCAAGCACTTCATTGGAAACAGCTACCCTTTTCTTGGCTGGTGGTGGCTTGGGAATTATGCCATTAGCTTGCAAGAGACCTGTAAGCAACGATTAGTCAGTTTCCTATGCAGCAGGTAGATATACAGACCAGCATCTCTGTATTTGAATATGAATGTAGCGAACGGGGCGTTGCCATCCAGATATCTCACACGGCAACTATATCGTGTTGCCGTCTTCGCTTCCTGGCCGTATCTGAAGGTTTGCTGTGTTAGATGTCGCTGACAGAACGACGCAATTGACGCACGAGACACAGTGCGTGACGGCCTTCTTTGAGCGCTCGTGGACCTTGTCATGGCCAGGTACGTTCGAACCAGGCTGAAATAAGACTGTTTCGATAGGTTCAACTCTGTGTATATCAACTCGTATTTCGCCCAAGTGTGCTGAGGCTTGATACAAGTATTCATCGTCATCTGCTGACTCGTGAGCACTAGTAAGTTACATGTGTATGTGATAGAATACCGGTAAGCTCCAGCTTAGAAAACATAAAAGGACGTGAAGACGACGAAGTTAATGCTTGATCGTTCTGAACCGCCTTGCGGTCTGTCGCAAGGTTCGGAAGACCCCCAATCCTGGTTGGCGGGCGAAGGATCAAGCCTCTGACGGACGACCCATCGAGTCGGAGAGAAGAGCTCAGCGAGTGAACCCTGTGTGCCGCGTTGTCCTTGAATACGACGGAAAAGCACTAGGATTTGCTGGAGGTAAGGAATGGCGCGTGATCCTTGTTTAGCTACTCCACCTTGTCAGCTTGTGTCGCGATCCAACAAGTGACCTGACTGCGATCGAGATCCTCCTCGATTCCGTACTGCTCGAGTTCCTTGCCGTCGACCTCGATCCACGCAGAAATATCGTTGAGCGACAGCATGCCGGGCGAGTCGAATGAGGAGGAATTAGGAGGAAACCCGCGCGGCTGGCAGCTTGGAAACCATGTCACGTGGTAGGGCTTGGCGTGGACCAGTGCATGAGTAACATTCTGACTCGGAGAGCGTTCTCGACAGTCGCTCGACTACGCATGACTTCCACAGTCATTTCGAAAGCTCCACCCGAGCGCTTCAAGGAGCTTTCTGAATCTCTGTCAGAGATACGAGAACGTGTGCGCCAGGCTTCATCTCCTTCCTCGAATCCCACCCTCGTTGCAGTGTCAAAGTATAAGCCTGCCTCTGATATCCTCGCGTGCTATGAATCCGGACAGCGTGATTTCGGCGAAAACTATGTAAACGAGTTGGAAGAGAAGGCCGAGCAGGTGCGATCGGTCCTTGACTGGCGTTGGGTCGATCTGATCCGACTGTGTTTAGCTCCCGGCTGATATCCGATGGCACTTTATTGGCACTTTGCAGTCCAACAAGTCAAAGATAATAGCAAGTACGTATTATGGTCTTGCGTCACGTATCCGTACTCGACCCTACTTGGACATCAGCGATACCAAACATCTATGCTGTCCAGACCGTAACCTCTGCAAAGGCAGCTACCGCCTTGAACAAATCATTGCCGTCTGAAAGGACCGCACCACTTAATGTCTTGCTGCAGGTCAATACTTCGGGGGAAGAGGCAAAGTCCGGGCTACCTGCCATTGCATCGGTAGAGTCTGCTTCGAGTTCCGAGCTCGTACAACTTGCACAACATATCATCGCGAGCTGTCCGAGGCTCCACCTCCAAGGACTCATGACCATTGGGTCACTCACAGAGACTCTTGCCTCGGATGAGCGGCCGAATGAGGACTTTGAGACTCTCAAGCGCACACGAGATGTCTTGGAGCAAGTTCTGCGACAAGATCCTACATCGGGCGGCAAATGGGGTGTAGACGGGAAGCTTCTGTTGAGTATGGGTATGTCAGGCGACTTTGAGGCTGCACTGAAGGGTGGAAGTGATATTGTGAGGGTTGGCACTGGTATCTTTGGCGCTCGGCCGACGAAGGAGTGACGTGACATGACGTGACACTAATTTAACGCGACGCGTCTTCGTTGATCGCAAGTACGGGTGGGACTTGAATATTCTAACTCCGAACACAGTCATTCAACTCTGCCGCTCACCGTTGCCGCCGACGCCGACGCCGGGTCCGACGGTGCACTTAAAGATTTAGGGACACACCACTCGATTGATGAATATAACATGAACGGGACACGAACACACGCGGCGGACTCAGCCCTGAAACGGAAACTTGCAGACGATTCAAACCCTATGTTGGCGGCGGCGACAAAGAGGATGAAGAAAGAGGTAGGCGTGCTTCACATCCTCGCGGTATACTCACCTTCATGCACGCTACAGGCAAACTCGGGCGCGTCCAAACGGAAACGTGCGCAGATTTCCTCGCGTCAATCAAAGTACTAACAGTTCTCATCCAGACATCGGGGAAGAGCAGCCGGGGGGTCTCATCATCGTTCGTGCACCCGTACAACGCACCATATCGCCTCTTAATCCTCCCACATCACAACCGTTGCCCACGACAACCTCCTACTCCGCTTCCCGACCCCCGTCTTCCCATTCACAACCATTACCCTCAGCCGCACCCGGACCGTCGAAACATCCATTAAAGAAATTCAAAGCCGATTCCTCTCGTGCTCCAACAAACGCCAAATCGCGCGATGTGCTCGCCACAACGCGTGAGGAACCAGAGTTGGACGAAGATATTCGTCAAATGGAGTCTGAGACGGATCATCTGCGCAGCCGATCACGCGCAAAGGAAGCCGCCTATCCATCATTTCAGCTCCCTTCCACAACGCATACCCCTTCTAAGCGACACCCGTCAGATGCCATACAGCCACTCCCCGAAAGCGATACCCCTCAGATCGAGCGCAACAAACTGATGCGCGAAGGTCCTTCTGTTCCCCGCACACCACAAACACAGACACCCTCACATTCACGACGATCCTCGATGAGCATGCGTGGTAAGCGAATAAGTACTAGCTTTGAAAACACTGGCGTTATTTGTGCGTCTCTCTCCAATACGTGCTGTTTGTCCTGGATTACGGTTTACCTTTCTAATCGACCCTCATTTTGTTCTGCATAGCTCAACCCCACGCGTCTGTTAACGATTCGAGTTTTTACAAACACATCGATTGCGATCTCCCCGACCCACAGCGTGCACGCCAGCTCCTCGTATGGTCAGCCGCACGCGCCGTCTCACGATTGTCAGAAGCATCTTCTTCTGCGAAACCTTTGAAACCGCCATCCAAATCGTCCTCGAGTCATGGCAAGGACCCACCACCGCTCGACGATCGAAAGAAACAAATACTTAAGACTGTACAAGAGGACTTCATCCGAATGTTGGCTGAGAAGAAGATTGACACGTCTGTATATAGTCACGGAGAGGATGGGAAAGCTGTTAAAGAGGGTATTCTGAAGCCCAATGAGCAGAACGTCAAGAACCGTGCACGGGAGGTGACGTTCCGGCAACACATAAATCGGTAGGTTTCCTGTCTCATACAGCCCCTCCCCCGCCTGAACGCATGTTTGAATGTTTTAGGTCAGAAGCCGAGTCAGAGGCTTGGTCACGAGTCGATCAATTTTACCACCAATACGAAGCCAACTCCAAGGCTGATCTTGAGAGACGACGTCAGGCTCTCAAACCTCCTTCATCTGCTAAGGCGAAAGGCAAACAACGAGCCACTTCACAAGAGCCACAAGACGACTGGTCGTGGCTCGTTCCCCGTGAAGAAGATCTTTCGGATGGATTCAAAGATAAAGTCGACCTCGAACTGATCAAGCAGGTCGTATCCTCTGAGCCTCAACCCGGGACTGAGTTCCAAGGAGCCATGGATCAGACAATAGGGGATCTTCAATTTAAAGTGGACAATCTCTACTCGTACGTCAACTCGGCGGTACAAGCGACTGACATGGCTGAAGCGGAACTTGATTATCGCTTCTCCCTTCTCTCGCTGGCGCTGTCAGCGCGATCACATTCCCTTCCGCCAACCTCGAGTTCATCGTCGACACTCGGTTCATACCTTCCACGCACACAACGAGGACTCAGCCATCCACCTGGGGAAAGTCCAAGAGATATTCTTCGTGCCCTGTCACGGATAGACAAGGAACGGCCCCCAGGAAAGATTGGGGACGCAGCTCGAAAGGCAGTGAGAGAAGTGCAGCGCGTGCAGGTGGTAGGCTCTGGTGGTGTTGGGGACCGGCGAATAACAGAAGTGTGGCCAGGTGTTGGGGCAACGCCACGAAAAGTGCCTGGGACGCCACGGCGAAGAGATCGATGAAAGACATCTTGCACGCTTTCTTCGTTTCACTGTGACCTGGTGCCACTGCCTCGACTCTGAGAGTTTCTACTATGCTACAGCCACGATGTATTTCTGATCACTATCGGCCTATCTTATTCATTTTATTTCTGTTGCTTTGTCTCGAATTGCAATGCTATGGATGTTGTGCTCGGTGTAGGTCACTGTATTCTGCTTCGCGACCGAAGTTAGTCCGCGCAGGAACTTTCTTGCCAAGCTCGCGATGTCTCACTGAGTCACACTGGTGTTACCGTCAACAACCATCATCGATTGGCATCTGTCATCGGTTCATCTGCCGTCTAGGGCCAAATTCGAGCAGTGTGCTACATGTTGTCAACGATTCTTTGCCTTCCATGCCGCATTTACAGTACTTCTTTCAAGTTGCACCACTGAAACTTAAGCGGCGTAAGTTAATAATGACGCGGTGGTTTCAAGCCATTAACAAGGGGCCTGGCAGTGAGCACGGGCTTCAGCCTATCACAGATTTGTCAACTAAAGTTACCGTTTTCAGATAACCTGTTGTTCATCGAAGTTCATACATACCCGACAGCCAAGCTCCAATTAACACGATGAACACAATGACTCACCGGCGTGCCAGTGGCAGTTGATCATCAACTAATACGTGCATGTTGTTGGGAGGCCACGAACAACGTGACGCGACGCGTCTCTCAGGCGGTCAAAGCCCGTTTTCCCAAAAGCGACAGTCATATAGAAGCTACGGGGAGTCGAAAGTGTCCCTGCGAGGTGCGTCTTGGAAGTCACAGCTAGTATGTGATACAGTACATCAGAAGGGTTGTCGAATTCGGTGAAATAACCTAGGGGAGATGACTCGGATCGACTGTAACCGCCAACCGCCTATTGAATTCTTCCCTTGCACTCTTCAATACCTCCGTCCTAGCCTTCTTGCACGTTTCCTTGTAGTCCGTCGTTTCCCTCCAGCCTTTCCAAGCCGTTTTCTCTGACATATCCCACCACTCCCTTTCGTATGGGTGTCCTGGTGAACCAGCGTACCCCCAGGGCTTGGCCGTGTAAGGTTGCACGTAGGGATTCAACACGACCTCCACCGGCGGATGAACAGGTCCAGTGAAATGGACGATCGCCGGATCCTCCATCTCTTTCAAGCAAAGCTTATCCCTGTCCGCAGAAGCACATCCCGCGTACGTCCCGAGTCCTTGTGCGTTCCACCCGAGGCTCAACGCGACCCAATCGGTTTTAAAGTGAGTGTTGAATGCGTCCTGATCACGAAATTTGGAGTGTGCCATCTCGCGACAGCATGTGTTGAGCTCTCTGAGCGTCGAGCGCGTTCTCGCCAGATCGACGAGGAGCACGCCGGCGTTGAAGTATTCCCCTCGCGGGACACCCGAGTGTCCCATCGGGCATCCTACGTCAGGTACCGCGGCGACCGACCGACCGCTGAGGTCGGTGTTCCACAACTCCCGCAAGTCCTTGCGCACCAGAACGTCTGCGTCTAGATAAAGGACACGCTGGACAGGCAAGCATTTCATCATATCGACCTTGGCCCAGACGGCACCCATGTTGGAGGACAAGGAGTTTGGAGGTAACTCTATAAAGAGAAGTGTGACGTTCGAGCGCATTGGCAACGATGCTTCGATCTTGCTCTTGTCTTCAGCGAGGAGACCGCAGTCGACGATGTAGAGCGTGATGCGACCCTGGACGTGCTCTACGACGCTGCGGAGAGTCACCGCCGCTGCCATGGCGTATGCAGAGTCGATGGTGAGCGCGATGTTTATTCCGTATTCAAAAGCGTCGTATAACTGTCCGTCCCTGCCTGGTTCTAGAAGAAACCCGATGCGCATGGGGATCTTTTTCTGCAATACCATCTGGTACTGTTCAGGGTTCGTCGACAGGCGCTCGTACTCTCCTTTATGGACTGCAAGAAAAGCGTCTATTCCACGACGTGGGTGGTGTGGGCTGTCGAATGACTGTTCAGCCCAGTTGTAATCGTCGAGGATGAAGATGCAGCCGGGCCGGGCCAGTCGCCACGCCAACTCTGCATCAAGGAGCGTATCGTCTGAGCGATGGGACCCGTCGACATAAATCCAGTCAAATCCAGCCTCGTGGTCCTTGCTCATCTCCTCCCGCAACAGGGTGCACAGGGCTGGGACGCTGAATTGGGGGAGCACGCGTGCAGGACGACCCGTGAGCGCGAGATTGTGGGTGAGTTTGCGATACCGTTCTCGTCCCTCCGCTGTCCCCATGAGGTCAAAGTGGTCAATACAAACGATTTCTCCACTTGTAGCGCAGAGGGTGGTCAGGAGGAATACCGCAGAACGACCCTCCCAGGACCCGATCTCGAGCACGCGAGGCGCCTTGGAAGGGACGAGGTGAAAAATATTCTGCCACGCGGGTACATGGAACGAAAACCAGTCTTGAGTCGAAGTGAATTCATAGAGGTCAGTGGTCGCATTTGGATCCAGAGTGCTCATCGTTGCTGCAGATAATTGTTACAACCGCGAGCTCAGTATGATAAATATGGCGAGACTTACCTGATTACGAGGAGGTATCGAGGGGTGGTATCGAGGGGAACGGTGGAGGATGTGTCTTTGTATATGTGAAATACTCGAGTGGTTCGCCGTTGCCCTGGAAAGGCATGGACCTTTTGGACTTAAGGCGTGTGCGCTCGTAATCTGGGGGCGAGGCTCTGAACCATTTCTAGGTGATCTTCGGTGTCCTGATATGAAGACGACTTGCCCAGACCCTGTCCTTGTCATGGGCGTTGTTCCCGGTCTACTTTTATTATAATGCCACGTATCGCTGACGAAAGTAGACTGATAATAGGTTCGAGAGTGATTTAAAGCGCGTATATCTGCTCCCCTTCTTCCTTTCAGTGCCGCTCCCCCTCATTCTTGGTGAGGCCTGTTCCGAACGCCGTCCGTTTTCTTGAGACAAGCTGACAGCCGTCTTTTTTAGATATCAGAGCCAGTGAGTAACATCTCCAACGTAAGTCACTCCATGTTTCCGAGGGTCTTGAAACATATTTACCGTGTTGGAGCTACCAGTGGAATGGCCGAGACAAAAAATTCCAAAAACCTTCCCATTGACCCTCATCGCAAGTTCTTGGTGACGGGTGGGAATGGATTCATCGTAAGCCGGGACGTTACCTCACAAAGGCATCGACGACTGATACCTTCTTCGAGGGGTCGCACGTGGCGAAAGCCCTCTATGACCTTGGTGCCTTTGTCCGCGTGGCAGATATCGTCCCATCCTCCGCGTTCGAGGTACCCATCTGTCACGAGACGCTCGTCGGAAACCTCTGCGACGAACATTTTTGTGACCGCGCCGTCAAGGGCGTCGACACCGTCCTCCACTTTGCCGCCACCATGGGGGGTATGGGGACCATCCACCAAGGCAACGACTTCACGATATACCAAACCAACGCGCGCCTCACGTCCAACGTCTTGATCGCCTCCATCCGCGCCAACGTGCGCGTCTTCTTCTACGCGTCTTCGGCGTGTGTCTATCCAGCACACAAACAAGAGAATCTCGACGCCGACGTGTCGCTCAAGGAAGAGGACGTTTGGGAAGGGAGGACACCCGAACCGCAGGGACACTACGGCCTCGAAAAGCTCGTCTCCGAATTGCTCGTCCAGCGTAGCGCCCACGCCATTTGCGTCCAAATCGCGCGCTTCCACAACGTGTTTGGTCCACGCGGTGCATGGAACGATGGACGTGAGAAAGCACCCGCGGCACTCTTGCGGAAAGCATTGGCGATACGCCTGGCGAGGGGAGGCCCGAAGGAGCTCGAGATCTGGGGTGATGGCAAACAGCGGCGCAGTTTCTTGTTTATTAGTGATTGTGTGGACGCTATCTTGGCGCTCCTGGCGTCAGGTTACGATAAGCCTGTCAACATAGGTTCCGATTACGCCGTCACGATCAACCACCTCGCAGAGATAGCAGTCCGGCGGGCAGGTCTGCAACCGGGCTCGGATGTGGTATTTAGACCTGATACCGATGTGAAAACGGTCGGGGTTCGCGCAAGAAACTCCAACAACCACCTCGCAGAGAAGATCCTCTCTGGTTGGACCCCGAAAATATCACTGGAAGACGGAATGGCGCAGACGGGCAAGTGGATCCAGGGTGAGATGAAGAAAATCGTGGATAGCATGGGCGAGGAGCGTATGCCAACGCTGCAGATGATGCGCCGCAGCAAAATCGTTGATCTGGCAGACGAGGACACCAAGGTCGCCATTCTCCTCCCTATCACATCGCGTGGCTCTAATCCTCCCAGCGAATGCCTATCTCTCCTCAAGACCTTTGCCGAATCGCTGGCTCGCACGACCTGGCGGGATACCCATCAACTGGGTGGACAACGGTTTGTGGTCAAAGTCTATCTTGCAATCGACCACGATGATCCCTTGCTGTTGGAAGGAGACGACAAGACTGGTATGAACATCACCGAGGCTGTCCTGGGGTCGCAAAATATCTGCGATGTGACGATCCAAATCTGCAATCACCCTGCTGGACATGTTTGCGCCATTTGGAGACAGATCGCGAAGCAAGCCTGGAAGGATGGATGCGACTACTTTGTCCTCATGGGAGACGATGTCGTCCTCAAGGACGAAGGTTGGATCAGGGATGCGCACGCGGAGTTTGCTCAGATTGCATATCGCACCGGCTCGCCCCACGGGTTTGGATGTGTGGCGTTTACAGATACCACTTTCCCCGGTATGCCGACCTTCCCCATCGTCCACCGCACTCATCTAGATATCTTCCGCGGGGACATTATTCCCGAAATCTTCATCAACCAAGATGGTGATCCCTTCTTGTACCAGCTCTACCGTCGTTGGGACTGCTCCACGATGTTCACCGCGAGAATCTCGAACGGGATCGGGGGCGGGCAACCAGCGCGATACCGTAAACAGCATGCCCAAGGGTGGACGTTTGGCCCATTGGACAAAGCGACAGCAACCACTGAAGAGTGGCTGCTGAGGCATTGTCCAGCAGTCTCACGTAAGCTCACACTCGACGTCGTGATACCTAGCTTCCGGGTCCAACTCCAGTTCTTGGAACCCGTGCTGAATCTGAAACCATCCCCGACGTGCACCACGATGTTCATCATCATCATCGACGATCCACATTCGCCTGCTCGCATCGAGCTGGAGACCAAGTTTGCTGCGCGAGCGGATGTTCGCATTCGCACCAATGACGAGAACCTTGGTGCACCAGCTTCACGTAATCGAGGCATAAAGGAATCTGCTGCAGAGTGGATCATCTTCTTGGACGACGACGTCACCCCGCAACCAGACCTCCTCGTTGAGGCCGAGAAAGTCATCCGCGCAAATCCGAACGCAGTCGGTTTTATCGGAAATGCACAGTTCCCTCCAGCCGACTCGATTTTTACCACTGCCGCGCATTTAGCAGGTGTCACATACTTCTGGGACATTGCCAAGAAGATGCCTGAAGAGACTGACATGCCATGGGGAGTGACAGCGAACCTCATCGCACGTCGCATCGACGATGGCGTGGAGTTTAATCTCCAGTTTCCAAAGACGGGAGGCGGAGAAGACATTGACTTTTGTCGACGGAAAAGGGATTTGTGGTTTCCTGTGAAGCATCAGGGATTCCATCCTGCCCCGGATGTCGTCGTCACGCATCCTTGGTGGAACGAAGGCAAACGATCATACCATCGCTTTTACATGTGGTCCAAAGGCGACGGGGGTCTCATCAGATTGTATCCTAAACTGACCTACATCGACCACGCACCGAACAGCGGCGAACTGTTATTGATCAGTTGCGTCCTGGTATGTGTTGGGGCGCCGTTGTTCCTTTTTACAGGCATCGCGTCTCCGTCCGTTCTTGCGCTCTATCTCGCAAGCATGACCGTTGTTGGTAACATGGTTCACGACATGTACCGCCACCTCTGTCGAGATGTCCACCGGACGGCCGACATCAATTCGACGCTCGCAGGTTCCAAGTGGGTTATGGCGGTCGCAGAAAGCTCTCTGATCAGGGTGGCCAGTGAGTGGGGACGCGTGGTTGGCATTCTGGAGCGCGGGGAGATAGGAAGTCTGGGGCACAGATTCGATTGGTTCACCGACAGAATGGGTGACGGGCCAAGGAACGAAGAAAAAATGAATTCCAGGCAAAGGATCGCAGTGATCGTCGTCTTGCTGGCAGTCACGCTCCCTGCGTTTTACCAGTAAACTTTTTCCTTGTACGATATTATCGCGTGTGTTCTTGGGTAGCTAACGTGTGTGACTGTTTCTCTGGAATTGAATTTGGAGTATCATGGCGGGGGACGATATCTGTGAATCAGTTCCTCCTGCCCGAGGCATCTGTTGTGTCACGGTTGAGTTGGCGCCGAAAAAGCGATGATCGCCTCGTCCTCACGTGACGACATGGCTGCCTCCTCCCAACTGCGCAAACTTCAAGGCCCTTGTACTCAAATTGTCAAAGGCTCCTAAGGCGAGGGCCATCAACCGATGACTCTTTGCGCCCGTCACGTATTTCGATGCTTCAAATGGGTGGAACGCGTAGGGGACCGAATCACTGGCGCAGCAGGACCCTACTTTGTAGGCCTCGCCGTCATTCTCATATCTCTAGGAACTCTCAGTTTCTGTGAGCACACACTCTTGGAACGCTTCGCGTGCTTAGTTTTTTTCATCCAGTCACCGTCGTGCAACCCAGCCTGACGCTTCCTTGGTTGTCGACTCCGCCTTGCTTGCTCATTGCAGTCAACCTTTTCGCGCACTATTACTACGTTTGTACGATTCCTCCTGGGGCTATTCATGAACCCCCACAGTATCCCGGGACCGGCTTTCTCTGGGCTTCTCCGACCACCCCAAAACGACCGTTGACTCCCGGATTGCGCTGGTCATCTCCAGGGCCGGAAATAGTAAACGCAAGTGTTTCCCGATGCAAACGATGTAGAGTTATGCGGCCAGAGGTGAGCTACATCGTCTATATTTCAATATACCCGTATTTTGTGCTCATTTAAACCGTACCGAGAGGGCACATCATTGCCGCATATGTAACAAATGTGTCCTAAAATATGACCATCACTGTCCTGTCAGTCCTGATCTCTTTCTTGCTGTATTGAAATGGTGACCCTTGCTCGTCCAGTGTGAGTATCCTCCTTGCATGGTCAAGCATCCAGGATTTAGCGCCACTAGGGGTGAACCAATGTGTGGGTCTGCACAATGAACGACATTTCGTTCTTTTCATGTACGATCTGGTTCGATCATTGATGTGGTCATGTGATGAACGTGTTTGTAGGGCATATCTCGTTATCGGAGGGTTTTTCTTCTCCCTTCTCGGATATCCCCACGCCATTGACGCGCTCGGCCTGAGATATGTGGTGGGTTCTTCCTCCTGGTTTCTCTCCTGCTGTCGCTGATGCTCGTCGACACTCAGCCGTGGGTTCATACCATGCCCCAGCTCTGTTTCATAATCTCCTACATACTCTCCTTCGTGATGTGTCTCGCGATCCTGATCATGCTGCTTTGGCACCTATGGGGAATTGCACGTGGCGAAACTTCGGTCGAAGCGCAGGATCACGCGGTATATCGGAAGACCGCAAAAGACAGGGGAGAGGTACGTGAATTCCTCCAATGATGTATTTGTACCTCGTCGGTATTAACCGCACTCGAGACGTTCATTAATTCTTATGACTTGGGGTACGTGAATCGCTTAACATTAGATTTCGTGTCCGCGACTAAGGATCGACAGAGCGCGCAAGAATTTTGCCCTTTTCTTCAATATAGGGCCAAACGGGTAGTACGTCACGTCTTCCTTGACCAATTCTCGTTCGATAACCTGAATCACGACTTCGAAGCCCGTTATACACGCTTTTCCTTCCGTTTAGAATTATGCCGTACACGGATGGGCATTCATGGGCAAGGCGCCAAGGTCTTGAGCGACACCTCGGTGTGTGGGAAGGGGAAGAACTGACAGATGAGGACGATGAAGAGACATAGTCCAACATTCAGTGAGTAAACTTTACTCCGCCAAGTTACTTTTAGGATGAGGAATGCCGGGGCCATATGACTCTTTGGAAATACCCCATCAGAGGGGATTTCGGGAAGTAGCTTGAGTAGAAAGTCCGGTTTTGGTGACGCGTTTGATGCGCGTTCGTTCTCTGATTTGCGTTTTGAGTCAACATCTGATGGCATATTACTGACTCGAATTCATACTAGGGATTCCCTTACATGCAGTACACTATATAATATGCTGATTGGCATAATATCTACATTCATTGTGCAGAATACACACCGATTAACAGGCACGACCTGCCTATCTGAATTCTTGGCAATGTGTATGAGCTCGACAGTTCAGACGTTCACACATATGTCGGATCCTCAGCAGGGAGAAATTGACACAACCGGCGTGGCCATGCGGATATTTATTCTTAGCGGGACCATGAAACAGCTTGAAGGATGAGAAACTCCGACGAGTGCGAGCCTGAGTGATCGAGCGGACACAGCACACAGCACACTCTAATTCCGGATGCCGTGATTTGGTGTGAAGCGGCGACGGTGTCTGGTGAGAAAAAGAAGGACGGCTTCCTTTTCAGAAGCTGAGACTCTGAGAGAAGCGACGGAGCGGACTCGAGTGACGTCAGGACAGATGGGCGTACTTCCGAGTATCGATCCACACCTTGGACTTGGTGCTCCCTGTGGACCCCCGTATTTGACGCCAAGGAACGCCCAGTGAGCGCCCGAGCATCGCATCGCACCGCCGCCGTGGAATTATGGTGCTGTTCTGTCGGAACGGATCTTGCGTTGCAAGAAACATGAGAATGTGCTTACACTGGCGTTCTCGTCCAGATGGACTTTGCGAGAAGAAGCACGAATACGGAAGCGGTGGGGTACCAGAGCGGACGTTGACAGAATGAAGGTGGGAAGCAATTATAATGAGTGGGCCCCCCGCCCCGGGGATATAAAAAGTCGCTCCACTGGACGGTCTCGTCGTCCTCGTCGGTGGCGTCCAGAGTCTTGACATTCTACCCCGACATTCCTTTGAACTTGATCTGACGCATCGAGTGCAGAACACAGTTCATATCTAGCCGCCGATCAGTTTCGGTGCGGACGTTTCACCGTACTACGCGCTGCTCCATCGTGCTCGTCGCCTTGAGCCATCTCTCCGGCGGCGATTCTCCAATTTCCACGGTAATTCAGCCGGAAATAAAAGGCTAACATAATTCTGTGGCTACCCCTTGGTCCTGTTCCATTTCAATACTTCCGCGGCTGGCCCCAAACATTAGTACTCGCTCCCCAACAACGCTCGCTTCCACCATGGCTCCAACTCTCAACCACCCGCCCGGCGTCAACTTCATCGAGGACGCGGACCATCGTGCAGTCCATGTTGAGGCTGCCCAGTACTATGGTGGTACAGAGTCTTTCTCCCGCTCACGAACCTATAGCCATGTACGCCTTTGTCTGACCTCTCTCTACTTGTCTGACGTGTTCTCCCCGTCTCGGTAGTCGCAAATCCACGGCTATAACCCAAAGCGGGCCCCCACCTTTGAGGAGGACACGCACACGCGCGCCCGCAGAATGTCGCACGACGAGAAGAACGTCACTGGCCCTCGCCGTTTCCTCATCGACGTCGAGGAGACCATCCGGGTCGTCCTCGATCAGGAGGACACCGACGGTGACTTCCAGATCAGCGTCACAGATGCTGGCCCAAAGATGATGGCGCTCGGAACCGCCACTAGCAATGGCTTCAAGACGTTCGACATCCGAGTACGATTTCTGTTGTAATTACAGCGTGTTTTATGTGTTGACGTGTATGTTTCAGGGAACCTACATGTTGTCCAACTTGCTTCAAGAACTTGCACTGGCACGGGACCATAATCGAAAACGTATCGTCCTTGACGAAGCGCGCTTGACGGAAAACCCAGTCGATCGCCTGTCGCGTATGATCAAAAACTCGTTCTGGCACTCGCTCACTCGTCGCATTGACGGGGAGGGTCTCGAGATTATCACAGCGGACCCAAAGAACCGTACTGGTCGCGTACAGCCACGGGTCTATGTCCCGCACGGCGAACCGGTCATGGCAGAGTATTACCGAAGGGTGGCACGCGAGAAGCCTCACATGAACCTCGATGTTGTGGTTCTTCCACCTAAACCTGACGACCCCCACTTTGTGAAGAGTCTCAACTCCAAACCTGGCCTTCTCGCTTTAGCTATGAATGAAGTCGATGACGGCAAAGGTGGCCGTACACTAAAGGGGATTCCATTCATTGTGCCAGGTGCTCGCTTCAACGAGGTTTGTCTTGTCGAGTCATGTTTTATCTTTCTGATTTTATTTGATATCTCAGCTCTACAATTGGGATTCCTACTTCATTACGCTCGGACTCCTTGTCGATGGCCAGGTCACAATGGCAAAGGGCATGGTAGACCATTTCATCTTCGAGATCAAGCATTACGGCAAGATTTTGAACGGATCTCGGAGCTACTACTTGTGCCGGACACAGCCTCCCTTCCTGACCGATATGGCGTTACAAATCTATAACCAACTGGACCGTTCTGATATGGAGGCCAACCGCCAGTGGCTCAAACGCGCCATACAAGCAGCGATCAAAGAGTATCACACCATCTGGGTCGCTGAACCCCGGATAGACCCCAAGACGGGTCTCTCCCGTTACCGCCCCGACGGCCTTGGGATTCCCCCCGAGACCGAAGCCACCCATTTTACCCATATCCTAGAGCCATATGCTGCGAAGCACGGCATTTCGGTCTTGGAGTTCAGTGAAAAGTACAATGACGGCATCCTCAAGGAACCTGCGCTCGACGAATACTTCCTGCATGACCGCGCGGTTCGGGAGTCTGGGCATGACACGACTTACCGGTTCGAGAAACGTTGCGCCAACCTTGGTACTATCGATTTACAAGCACTCCTGTACAAGTACGAAGTCGACATCGGGATTGCTATTCGGGAGGTATTCGATGACGAGCTAGACCTCGAGGAAGACTTCCCTCTGGCACCGTTCCCTCCATCGGTTGAGGCGTACGCCAACCCTCATCGCGAACGCTCGACATCGAGACCTCAGACTAGCGAAGAGTGGTTCGAGAGAGCCGACTTCAGGAGAGACATGATCGACAAATATCTTTGGAATGAGAGCAAGAATCTCTACTTCGACTATGACACTGTTCAGGAGAAACAGGGCTTGTACGAAAGTGTCACCAGCTTTTGGGCGCTTTGGGCAGGTTGTGCAAGCGAGGAACAGTGCTGGAAGCTGGTGTAAGTTTTCAGGGGTCACTATTTTGATTCATGCTGAGCTTGACTTAGTTCGCAATCGCTGAAGAAGTTTGAAGTTCTTGGCGGGCTCGTGTCTGGTACGGAGGAGTCTCGTGGCCAGATTTCCCTGGACAGGCCAAATCGGCAGTGGGACTATCCGTACGTAGCTGAATTTTATCTTGAACTGCACCACGCTCACTACCAGTTCCTCAGATATGCTTGGTCGGTCATCTTGGATGAGGTATTTGTCGCTGGGTGCTGATGTAATTGATCTCAGGCCACCTCACCAGATTATGACCTGGGTTGGTCTTGAGCGTTATGGTTATTTAGAGGAAGCACAGCGCCTTGCGTATCGATTCCTCTATATGTACGTCCCTCGTCATCGTACCCGTTTCGACAGATGAAATGACTTGTTCTCGATCAGGATGACCACGGCTTTCGTTGACTTCAATGGCGTCGTGCCGGAAAAGGTGCATTGCCTTGATTTCAGTACCTGGGCAAAGATTCTAATTTCTACTTTCCGCGCAGTTTGACGCTGTCAAGCTGTCCCATTTAGTGGATGCCGAGTACGGGAATCAGGGAATAGACTTTAAGCTGGTCCCTCGTGAGGGCTTCGGGTGGATGAACGGTGAGCAAAACAACTATTTCATCCTGAACCCGGCACGCTAACAGTATATATATAGCTGCCTACCAAGTCGGCTTGTCCTTCCTCTCGACACACATGCGGCGGGCTGTTGCTGCCTGCACAAGTCCCGAGGTATTCTTCGGCAGAGCCGCAAGCGCCGACGTTGCGGCTATCCAGGCCACCGCTGCTGTCGCTGACCCTCTCGACCTTGCCATGGAGAGTCTCAACCTCGGCGCATAGACTTCGTGCCGACGTGCACTGCTACGTGTAGAATGCCTTAATACCTGATTACGATAGTGGGGTTAGGCTGCTAATTCCGGTTGGACATTTGGACTCGATCTCTTTCGTACATTGCCTTTTGATTTACATCCATCTTTATTGTGTACCACATGGTTCGCATCGGTTAATGCACTTGGGGTTCGATGAGTCAGCTTGAGAGCGTCTCTTTACTGCTGATTGGCTCGCGCATCGTTGATGTTCCGGACGACGCTGAGGGTTCTCTTCCCTCTTCTCGGTTTCTTCACCAGACTATACCCACTAGAACACTCTTTCGAGCGTGAACCCACCCGCCTGCAATTTGAGCTGAGACACCAGCATGCCGTGTCGCCCGACGCTCACATCGTGTTCGCCGACATTCCACAAGTTCCGACGAGTGCGTTTACAGAAGGAAACAAAACGACGTATACGATAAAAACAAGACGACTCTCCTCCTTCCGCCCGCCATCCTTTCGCGCGCACGAGGCCGCCCGCATACGTTCGATCCGACACGCCCAAAGCGCCGATCTTCCCTGGCACGAAGACGAGATCGTCGGACCCGACGTCGAGGACCGCGAAACGCTCCTCGAGCTCGCCAAGATGACCAACAATGCCTACGTCGCTGCGGACGACGCGGCGTGGTACAAATTGAGGGACGAATGGAACATTGTGCGTCGTTGCGTGTGTGTTCGTGGATGTGACGACTGACGTACACTTAGCGCTATCCGTTTGGTTGGGAACCCGACGCGGACGGGATTCGCGGCTACGTCTTTGCGACGCCCGACAATTCGACCGTCGTGCTGTCCATCAAGGGTTCCTCGACGGCGTTATTCGGGAGTGGCGGTCCGACGGGGAAAAAGGACAAGGTGAACGATAACATGTTGTTTAGCTGTTGTTGTGCCCGTATCGACTGGACGTGGACGACCGTGTGTGGGTGTTATCGGGGAGGGTGGAAGTGCGACCAGACTTGCCTGTCGGAGGCGCATACGGAGGAGAGTCTGTTTTATCCTATCGGTACAGTGAGTGCGTTTCTCTTGGTAGGCCATGTTTGCGCGACGATTCAGCTGTTTTTGCATAGAATTTATACAATAATTTAACGTATATGTACCCTACGGCCAACATATGGATCACTGGACATTCGCTAGGTTGGTGAGGTCATCGTGCGTGGGTGATCGTGCAAATTACTGACGTGGACGTGTAGGTGGTGGGCTCGCGTCGTTGCTGGGCGTGACGTTTGGAGTCCCGGCGGTAGCGTTCGAATCACCTGGGGAGAGGCTTGCAGCTAAGAGGTTACATTTGCCCTCGCCTGTAAGGGACTCGTTCGTCGACGTGCAATGATGCTCCTGACCAACGTGTTTCTTGCAGCCATCGACACATCACGTCACACATGTGTATCATACGGCCGACCCGATTGCGATGGGTGTGTGTAATGGCATCCTTTCCTCTTGTGCACTGAAAGGGTACGCCATGGAGACCAAGTAGGTGTTTTTTCCGTCCATCGCGCATGTCACACGACCAACTGCTCTGTGTGTAATAGGTGTCGTCTTGGCACGTCGATCGTGTACGACACCGTGTCCAATCTCTCTTGGGCGGTCGACGTTCGCACGCACGGCATCGTGCACGTCATTGACAATATCCTGAGCAAGCCGTGGCCAGCGAGCATGGAAGTCGGCCGAGAGGTGCCGTTGGCGAAACCAGAAACCGACTGTGTGGTGCGTTCTTTCCCGTTTTTCGGACGTCGAGTTGCTGAGCCTGGTTGTAGGAGTGCTTTAGTTGGGAATTTGGAGACTTTCCGCCGGAGTCACGGTTGATAGAGAGTTGACGTGTGTAGAGTAGAGATGTCGTTGCAAATCCGAACTCTTTCTGAGCCATGATCGTGCCCATCGCTGTCCCACCACCGAATGCGTTTTCCGCAAAGCTTCCCCCGTCCATCGCAAAGCTGGGGCACGACGAGCTCTTTTTGATCGAGTTGCAAGGCACGCTCGATGTCCAGTGTCCCGAATCGACAGCCAAAGATGGACAGCTGATCGGGACGTTGAACATATCCGACATGGTCCGCACACACACAAGGCGATTTGATGTCACGTCCTCACTTTTTTTTATTCAAGAATAAGCCTACGCTCACGATCGGACATCATCTACTCGAAGGCAAGGTGGTCAATCTCCCCAAGCCCCTCGGGGTGCTGCACAAGCACGTTCGGAACGACGGTTCCGGTTCCTCTGCCGTCCATGCTCCATATGATATAGAAGGCGAAGGCGAGGGGGAGGGCAAGCAGGTCCGGTGGGACGTTACGGCCGTGGTGAAGAAAAAGATTGTGTTTTCGAAGCGGCCCATGCCCGTCGCCAAACCAGCCAGCACGGCTTCTCGTAGGACATGAAGTGGGCGTGCAGCGTTGGGAACACGCGGCTGTGACTCGACCCACCCCTTGACCCAGTGTTTTGCCTCCTGTTCTCGGCGTGACTGAGCGAGTGTGGTGGTTGTATCTATTCCTCTGCGTTGGATCCTGGCTTGGAGTGTGGCAAGGGACGCCCGGGTACCCTTGGAGATGCCTATGCGTTACGGTCTCCATCTACTGTCGTAATTTACATGTCCGCGCGTTGGCAAGTCGTGTCAAGCGCAACGTTTTCTCAACGTTGCAATCCTGGCGTGATCCTTTTTTCTCCTTCTGCCGCCATGCCGTAGGGCAGCTGCCACCCACTGCTCGCGTTAAAAGAACTGGTTAAAACCTGCATGCGACAGAGCCGTGTGCTGATCAAGGCCCCCCAAGTCCTCCCAACTTCCTTATCATGATGTTCCAAGCCGTCAAAGAGACGAGCGTACCGCTCTATGCAACCAAGCTGGACCAGTACGGCGACGTCAAGGACATACCCCCAGTAAGCCGTACATCGCCGATCACCTTCTCCCTCGACTCATGTGCCCTAGTCATCGATCATTCGCCTTTTGGGCACCAACAGTGCGCCTCCAGACGACCAGCGGGAGCACGTGCGCAGTCTGCTCGCAGACCCCAAGGCCGAGCTAGAGGCAGTAGAGGAGGACATCACCCGCCTACAGGCCCGTCTCGCCGACATCCAGCGTCGCAAGTGCGAGCTGACCTCGTACGTCGAGGACCTCGGTGCGCTCCTTTCCCCGATCAAACGGATGCCCCCAGAGATCATGGCACGCGTGTTTGACTTTTGCGGTGACGTCCACGTGCGCGGACCTCATTGCGAGCCCAGTCGGCGTGCACCGCTCCTCCTCGGGGGCGTGTGTCGCAACTGGCGTACGCTGTCCCTCGCCTTGCCCAGGCTATGGACAGCGCTCTACCTCGACCTCCCCACCACCGGCACGTTTGACACACAAGAAGAGATCCTCCACGCCTGGATCCACCGCTCACATCCATTCCCCATCTCGTTGTGGTTATGGAACGACTTTCTAACGGACGACGTCCCCGCTCCATTTCTCCGCCGACTCAGCCACATCATCGCGGAAAATGCAGAGCGCTGGCGGGCCATATTTGTCCATTTCCCTTCAGCCACACGGGACTGGGATCATTTCAATGCGCTCGTGCGCTGCCAGATGCCAGCGCTCGAGGAGCTCGAGATCTCTCCCCAGTGTGTACCCTGGGCTCCGTTCCGGCCCGAGTTTTTGCCCCGTTTGAAAGAGTTGCAGATACCCGCTGGGGCGATGCCAGATAGCCACAGGACGTTGCCGTGGACACAGCTGACCCAGCTGACCCTCCGGGGTGGATACCGGCCGGCCGACATCGAGGAGCTGCTCCGCATCCTCACCTGCGCCCCGCTCCTCGCCCACCTCCACGTCGAAATCACACAATACAAGTGTGAGACCAAGTGGGACGGCGCGCGGGAACGCATCTCGATGCCGTGTCTCGCCACCCTCGTCCTCGTCACGATCAGCAATCACGAGGACTGTATCACGCATTTCATGGACGCCGTCACGACCCCGGCGCTGCGCGACTTTCAGCTGCTCACGCGTGTCTGGGACACGAGCGGCATGGCCACGAGCTGGTGCCACGACAGCTTTCTGGCGCTCCTCGCCCGCTCCAAGTGTTCCCTCAACCACTTTACGCTCACCGCCGTCGACATCTTGACCGCGGAGCTGCGTCAGGTGTTGGAATGCTGTCCGTCGTTGGTCTTGTTGAAACTCAACGGGATGGACGTGCCCTCCCTGATCGCGCCGTTGCTCCAAGACATGATCAACGCTTCGGAGCAGGATCGGAATCTACCCCTTGCACCTTGGCTGAAAGCCATTTCCCTCAGCTGCGAGTCGATGGACGCGCTGGATCACCGGATAGATGATACCGGGCTCACGTTTGAGCAGGCGTTTGCACGGCTCGTGACGTCTCGGACGACGAAACGGGAGCCCAACAGCAAGGTTCTCAAACTGAAATGGATTCACTGGACGATTTGGTGGGGTTGGTGTAGATCCCAGCCTCCAGTTCAGGCCCATCCCCATCCTGAGCTGGAGAGACGCCTCTCGAGACTGTGCGCGGAAGAAGTCGACGTGGGTGTGTCGTCCGCTACGTACAACAAGTACAAGCGCGTCTCTTAGAGTCGTAGAGGTTCACTGGCCGGTCCAGAGAGCAATCCCTGATCTTGACCAAAAATAAATATTTTTTGGACATGTAACGATACATACTCTTACACGTGGAACTAATGCATAGTACATGATAACGTACAGAGTCCGAGCACGCATTCAATCGCGTTGAGAATGAGTTACATCTTACACGTGCAAAAAGAGAAGCTTGGAAAGGCAATGTGAAACACAAGGCGGACCCATTGATAAGACAAATGAATAAGTTGCGCACTAAGATATCTCGGCATGGGGCATGGGCGCGCCAGGTCATATGGTTACTCTGCGACATGCAGGTGATACGACGCCACTGTACGTGTCATCGTGTCGGACGCAGAGCAGGACAAAGATTAAGGAACGGACAACGTTCATTAAAATTTGAAGATGCAAACAATCCAGAATCATGTGATATGGGTGCTGCAAAGGGATGACGCGAAACTGGAACAGCGACAAATGAGATAAGTTAGTTGAACCCGTCGAAGTGGCCCTTGAGAATTCTCTCTCCCATAGGAGAAGGCGCACGACGACGAGGAGTGTGCTCAGAGACGGTTGCTGAACGTCTGGTTTTGCGGGAAGGTTGCATAGTGTTCGTGATGGGTGGGGCATACTTGGGAGGGGGCTGGGGGCTGCCGGGCTGGGGTATATCAACCGCGGGCTACGAAAAATCGGGTGAGTTTGAAGGGTGCAAATACAATGAGCAAACACACCTTGCCAAGTTGACCACCTAGAGAGAGGCGCTTGAGGACATTGACACCCCGTTCGTGATGAGGCTCCGACGGTGCGAATTGGGGATGGAATCGACCGGCGGTGCTAGCGCGACGAATGTGCTGAGTGTGTGTAGTACGTTCATCAAACGGTTCGTCTGCAAGAGTGTCAAGAAAATCGAACGATGAGAGGACACGCCGCTCCACACCTTCGAGAAGGGGAGGAGGGACAAACCCACGGAAGGGGAAGGTTGCAGGCGGTTTTGTGGGGGATGATTGGGTCAAAAACTGGAAGATAGGAGAACTGGACGAGGCAGAAATGCGCGTATTGGGTAGATTGTTTGGGGTGAGAAGGGGAGGAGACGAGGTGGACGAGTTGGACGAGTCAGAAGAGAACGACGTGGAACGATGACGGAGATTCTGCGTAGAGATTGGGATTGGCTTGGAGTGCTGGACGCCGTCGTGGACGGTCTGGGTGGTGGTCGTGTTCTGGTTCATTGCGGGGCACGTTCAGGAGAGAATGGAGAGAGATAAGGGAATGTTATTTCACTCTTTCCTTTATAAATACCCCGACATGGCAATCCCCGGTTTGTCAGTCCTAGCACGTGTTCTGATGCAATTTCATCACCGCGGCGCCGCATAAAAACCTGGTACGCGCCATTCCAGGCCATTCCCCGGATTTCCGCTTGACATTTGACAGTGACGTCAGGAACAATGTTCAAGTGGGTCCGCGCAGAACATTTTCGTTCCATTTGGCTGGGTATTTAAAATGCCTCCCACGGAGGATATTGTCTCGGTGCCGTCTCCAGAAATAACGGGCGTAGAGACACTGCCTAGGGTTTCCATCAGGTTCAGGAAAGGTTATCTGAATATTCCCAGATCCGCGATTCCTACGCGATATGTGAAAAATACGGCAATTCGGTGGTTTTGCTATTCTCATCCAGCAACTAGACTGCCATTATTATCAAGCCCCCACATCAGAATTCCAGAACTATTCTGCTTCCGGACTAGTGCATGGTAGATTTCTAAAGGCCGATCGGTTAGCTCCTGTGTGGCCTGATATCGTCCTGTAATAATGTTTCACCCCTCAGGCTTATCGACTCATCATAATACGTCCGCCATCCCTGCATTCCACACCAAAATTGGTGGTGTCTTGTGACCCAGTGAGCTGGCGTAGACTGACTACCATATAGAAACCTCCGCTCGCAGCCGGATTGAAAATTCAAATTGCTCAATGATCATGATCACGGCACGACATATCTTAGGAGTACAGGACAACACCTTGCTGCCACTACCTCTCATGAGAGAGAGACCCTCAGGTTCCTGTTTATTATACGGGACCTATCTCTAACAAATCCTCCGACGACTCGCTATATTTTTTGACGGTTGGAGGCGCACGTTCAAGTTATCCCCTTCCATGATACCCTCCTCTGTTTCAGATTATTCAAATGCAAAGCGACTCGGGCGAGTTCATCAACGTCATTCACTGGGCATCGAACCGTATCCGAGGATCAAGCTGGAGTTCGACTCGGCCAACGACACTTATGGGAGCAGCGAACCTGAGCCCATATGATGCGGCGGCACTTGAAGGACGGGACAACACGGGTGTTACATCACTCTTGGCAGGCTACTCATTTGCCACGCATGATCGTCGTCGTCGTCGTCATGTCTTGGATCCTGATGAATTGGCTCCGTCACTGACCAACATCAGCACACGATAATTAATGCATCATCGTATCACCATGTCTAGATGAACGTTGAACGCTCTCAAAGACCCTCAGGTTCTTGTTTATTATACGGGACCTATCTCTAATAAATTCACAGGCGAATCGCTATATTTTATTTTTGACGGTCAAGGTTTTCACGATTCCCTGCTCTGTTTCACTAGTAGATTATTCAAATAATGCAATGCGGCTCTGAGGGGCGAGTTCACTCAGCATCATCAATGTCACTCAGTGACTGGGCATCGAACCGTATCCGAGGATCAAGCTGATGTTCGACCCGGCCAACGACGCTTATGGGAGGGGCGAGCCAGCCTGAGAGTCATGATAGCGACACTTGAAGGACGGGACACCACGGGTGTTCCATCACTCTTGGCAAGCTGCTCATTTTCCACTCGCATGATCGTCGTCGTCGTCATGTCTTGGATCCTGATGAGTTGGCTCCGTCACTGATCAGCATCAGCACATGATACTTAATGCATCATCGTATCAGCATGTGTAGATGAACGTTGAACGTTGAACGCTAATCGATCCCAAGCGTTTTTTGCCAACACTTGCGGCCCAATATCGATCGACCTTGTCACTAGCGAGTGCAATGGGTGCCTATCAGTTAGGTCGAGTGAAGTTACGTCCATTCTTCAGCTTTGGGGTACATCCGATCTGGGGCGCCACACTGGCAGGTCCCCGCCCCTTTTGTTATAAACTGGCTCCGTCCGCATGTCACTTGGGTATTTCCAAAGCGTTCAAAGAAGAATTGGTCCGTGAGAGCTGTTCCTTTGCTCCACACTGGCAGCGTCTCAGACTTTCACTTGGCACTGATCTGGTTGAGAGGACACCTTGACACGGGTTCATGCGTACCACCACCTACGTTTGCAACTGAGTCCACAAAGGTCTGCAACCAGATCTGACCACGAGATTTCCCATGCGGCCTTCCGAGCCAAGCGTCCCTGAAAATCGCACCATCTGGTCTAGCAAATAGAAATCCACATTCTAGGTCACGCATTCCTCCAGAGGACACCCAAGCCCCAAGAAACGAGGTCGACGAGTGCTCACTATCTTCACCACCCTCCTGAATTCACTTCCTCTCCGCAACGCGCGAAGTCGCCTAAACCATCGCGTCCCTTCCTTGTTTCGTCACTGCCCGAGTGTGCCGAAATTCTCTGCATCTTGGACATGGCCAACCCGAATCGATCATCGCTCTGATTAAATTCATGATCACGATTGATGGTATACCTATCGTTCAATGGCACGTCGAGACACAAGGAGAGAGAATTTAGGCGTCCAACAATCTTTTCGTCGTCCTCTGGAAGCCAGGAGATAATGCGATTTTTCTCTGTCGATCGTGTGGGTATCTAGCCTGGGATAGACCGTGATGCAGGCAGGGGGCGATGTCTGAGGGGAAAAGTTGATTGCAGTAGGTTTTTGGAAGATACGAACGATGGAGTCGGCGGCGACAGATATTGTTTCGAGGTCGGTCGGTTCGGGCAGAAAGTGGGCAGGTAAAAGTCATCGTAATCGGCTCGAGAGAGCCGTATTAGTAGATGACATGAACAATGGAAACCTGGAACAATGGAGAGTCTGCGTCATATATGATTTTGTGAAGTGTTAAAGACAAAGGCGCACGGATGTAGACGAACGGGCATCTGGCGCATGCTCACTACGTTATCGTTGTCGGTAAGTAGGGGGAGCCAGAGTCCTTACAATCGCACCGCATCTGGACAAAGCAATATCCAATTGTGTCACGCGATTCCAGATGAAACATCTAGATGCGCGTTGGTATCCCAAGAAAAAGGAACATACGCATGCGCTTGTGCAGCCGGATAAATATGGAAGGACGAAACGAAACGGGTTCGACGGGTTTAGTAGAAGGGGGCTGACCGACTTCCTGGTCAGGAGACAAAAGTTGATACCAGAAACGGGTGACGCACCACTTGAGTGCAGCAACGTATAATACAGCAAATATAGAAATACGGCGCTGCTGGATGAGTCGCACAACGGCTGTGATTGGCCCGGTAGACGGTACTTGACTGACGTTGCAAGTCTGAAACCGCCCGCCGGGCTAAAAGCAAAATACTGGGATACATCTTCGAGGAGTTCACTTGCCGCTCCGAGGAGCGTATCCACACGCATGAATCATGTGTTAGAACCCGAGAGCGGTGGATGTAGATGATAAGTAGGCGCTCAGGCTTGAGCTACACATGGTGGGAGACGACAGCGGATGATCAATGCAGCAAGTAGCAATTTAGTAGGACGCTTCGACATGTGACGGGTCGACAAATTTGTTCAACCACGACAGCGACCGGACGAACGTCGTTCCATCCTTGTTTCTTCAGACGTCCCAGAGCCGACTGCTGAACGACGTTCACATGTTCCGAGGCCCACGGTTTGCGTTTCTCAGCACAAAACGTACTGTACGGTGTGACTCATAATGAATGTACGTAGAACAGCACAAAGAATCCGCCCACCTTGATCATTATACCCATCCTGGCAGCCGATGCGCGCATGTCACGCCGCACAAGTGCGATTGTGATGCATGTGAAGCCCTGTAACGTTGATACATTTCAACGGTTCCTCGATCCGTCCATAGGGAACAGACAGACCTCCGTGTGCCCAATTATTCGATCTGCCTCTCAACGAGGCAGGCCCATAGACGGTCTGGTCACCAGACTAGGACGCGAGGCGGGACCATCCCTTTCATACGCCGGGTCAAGTTCCGTAAGGCTGACCCCCAAAAAAATTGACCACGTACCGCTCAGTTCAGCTTGGAACGACGACACGACGACGCGTTCATTCAAAATATGACCTGGCGTGCATCTTCGCAACGACGACGGACACACGCCCCCGAGGGTAGAGACTTGGACCCGCCCACACGCAGATCGATTGGCGTACAGGACAGCGTTCTAGCCATCGACCGCGATCGCCTCGGTGTACTTTTCATGGGCAAAGATAGCATCCCCATCTACTTTGAGCTCTACCGCTATCGATGGCGTCATCCTTGCTTTTCTGGGAGACGCGTCCAGTGCAAAGTGGAAGAGGAAACCGATTCCAACCTGGCCAGTAGCCAATTTGGCTCGCCCCACGCCAAGCTTACAGGTCACCACTCCAAGCTTTGGCGCTTTTGGCGGCTGCTGGCGGGCGCAACTCCAAAGGCTGGAGACGGCGATCGAGCTCCAGTGGAGATAACCAGCTGGTCATTGCGGTGACGGTAGCTCCAAGCTTTGGCTCATTTGGCGGCTGCTGGCGGGCGCAACTCCAAAGGCTGGAGACGGCGATCGAACTCCAGTGGAGATAACACACTCATTGCGACAACGGTAGCTCCAAGCTTTGGCTCACCTGGCGGTTGCTGGCGGGCGCAACTCCAAAGGCTGGAGACGGCGATCGAACTCACGTGGAGAAAACCAACTGGTCATTGCGATAACGGTAATTCGAACAGGGTTCCAAATCCTGATGGTTGTGATAACGAAAGGCGGATATGATGTCCAACGTGCCTTGGATTAGAGATAAATAAACTTCGAGATAATAGAATAGCGCTAAGAGTACACCACAAGGTGAACCAGAGAAAAAGCTCTGGCATGTGGCACTAGTGAATGAATGTAATATGAATGAGCGTGAGATTCAGATAATACGTGCCTGGGGTGTTCCGCATTGAAAATCGGAGAATAAAGATATCCGCAGGGAGTAAAAGTGGAGCAGGAGGGAAATTGTGATCATGTACATTGGCGCATACTGCACGTGAGAGAAAAAAAAGGAAGGGGAATCGAATCATGACTGATGGCCAATCAATCTAAAAAGGCGAGTTCACACAATCTGCGACTCTCGGCATCCTGAATGTCCTTTGCCTCCCTGATAATGCTTCCTATACTGTGTATGGTGGGGTCAATCGCTGCCCTCGGTGCCTGAGTAGGGGGGAGATCTGCGGTGGAAAGTGCACTTGAGCTTGGCGCCCTGAGGCTTCCCGCAACGGAACGACGGAGATTGGAGAGGGAACGAGTCCCAAATCTAGATAATGAGGACCCAACAACCATGCGTGGTCGACCGCCTGATTCGCTCGTGCGACTACGATAAGCAGGGAAGCGGATGTTTTCTTTTTCGGGCATGTGAGAGTGGCTTGATTGCGACTCTAGTGTTGACCCTGGATAATGTGACGAAAAAGCAAACGAAACAGGACTCTCCACAAATATGGGGGAAGGCGGTGGCTCGAGCAAACTGGATACGATGACTGGAGGGTTGGGTGGAGACAGCAGGGGAAGTGGTGTGATTGGTCCTTGCTCCGAGGGTTCCTCATGTAAGACATCGAGGTATGAAGAGGTTGACAACCGAGGAACTGAACTACAGAATGAAGGTCTACCCGCAGGAGGGAGGTCCGTCTGCCCCTCGCCCGATCGGCGTGAAATATTGACATCGGGAGGAGGGACGAAAGATGAAGGCGGGCTCGTTCCCTGCAAGTATGGGGGAGCTGGGGGTCCACACTCCGACTCGCTACTCTCGGAGGTTCGGTTCACAGCCAACCAACTCGCCTTGAACTGTTCCGCTTCAGTTGATCCATGGAAAGTTATGCTAATCGGTGACGGGACGCAGCCGAGACGCTCATCTCTCTCCCGTTCCTGTTCGCTTAAATCTTTGGGAGGGAGGAGTCCCCGTTCTCGGAGAGCAGCCTCTCGACGTTCTTTAGAGATAACGCTGTTCGGGAGTGTTGGGGAGACTGGGATCGTGGATCTGGGAGAACGGGGTCCTTGCGTGGGTGGACCCAAGTCATTCGGCAATGTTCGCGTGGATGGCCGAGATCGCAGTTGGGTGTTAGATCTCGAGGGAATGGAAATGTGGAGTTTCGACGTTACACGGCGGATCAACGTCGATTTCGCGGCGGGTTGAAGAGCGTCGACGGAATCATTGGGATAGGCGACACTGGGTTAAACGATGAGAACCGAAACAATATATATTTAAGTCGAGCCAAAAAGTTATTTGAAACAGTGTGTGACGAAATGAACGTGGATAGGAAGGAAAGGAGGTATACGCACATCGCAACGCCGGGCTTTGAAGGTTTCCCGGATGGCAGCTCAGGATGACTTGGGTGAGGTGCCTTGTCCAAGGTGATGGCTATATGTGTACTCTGTGGGGTCTTCTCGGGCGCTCCGAGAGATTTTTTTCCGTTCTCGGGGATGCTGAGGAGACGTTCCCCGGACCTACGCCCATTCTTGGGAACGGGAACATGAATGATGTGAGGTTGGTCTCGCTCCGGCGACGAGTCGTCGGTGTCTTCCTCGTTTGATGAGGGAAGGGTCGGGACCGGATGAGAACGAAGACGAAACCGGCGAAAGGGATCGAATGAAGGCATGGCTAAAGGATGGGACCAGGATAAGGTGGGGAAGAGAGGGACAGGTGTACGGGGGTGGGAAGGAGAATTAGGAAAGTATATAAAAGTGGGGCAGGGAGCGCCAGCGTGACCAGGTTACTGCAACCGAGGGACAACCGAAAGTCAATGGAGAAGGTCCGAGGTTGTGAGGGATGGGAGTCGTAATAAATTACGGGCGAATCCGACACCCATGAGGCTGACCAGAACCAAAGGGCCCAAGTTCTTCGTGTTCGCCGCTGGAGCCAGCGCAGACATAGGCCGTCACTCGCAGCTTTGGGGTGCTTCGAGGTGAAGAGATGAAATCTCATTGTATCAATGTCGACCCAATTCGGACGATTGCCATTCTCGACATGGATCATGCGACCGCATCAACACAGCACGCTACCTACGCTCGCTCGCTTGGGCATACACAGACCTCTGAAACACCCGTGGCGCTCTACCAGCCGATCCGTTTCGGAAGCGATTCTACGCCAGGGATGAGTCCTCGAGACGACTTTTCTCAGTGCTTTCATAGAAGAGTGCAACCAAGGGACCGTGTCCCGTGGCGTGACAGGTGTACATGTCACTTGATCCCAACTTGATCCCACGTCCGCTCCATCATACCCCGTACGGCTGCCATATTCCGTACTTCTCTCTTGCATCATCTCAGGAGGTTGTCAATGCGCACCCCGTTTGATGATCACTCTTGTTAATCGAGGGGGTGTATCCGTGACAATCGTGTGTCAGATCCACGGCACTCCCGCGAGGTAATCGACAAGAATAGTTACCCTGTCTCAAAGGAATTTGGAGAGTACACATCGCATCCGGGCGTAGCAAGGAGTACAGCTAGTCTACGGATTAGTAGAAACAATTGTCTTTTCAAGCGTAGAGATCAAGCGGGCTCTGCTCGTCCTGTGCCAAATACCCACGTGGGAGCCCGCTTCCATACTCTACTCTGCAGCGCATTCTCATGTCAAATAACTTCGAGCAATGTCGCTGTTCAAGTCATATGCCTCGACAACCACTGCGAAACCTGAACAGCCTGCAGTAACCGAATTTGACATCTTGAAGTCAGCACACAAGTAAAGTTACACACATTTTCCGGTGTGCACAGACTAAGTCGCCAGCCTCTAGGTTCCTCCGCGACGACGCAGGAGCAGAGGGCAGCACGTCCTGGAACGATCAGCTCGCCAAAAAGTACTACGATAGCCTCTATCGTGAATTCGCGATCTGCGATCTCAAGCATTACAAGTCCGGTAATGTCCGTCATCTTGCCATCCTCTCTGAATCATACAACCGCACTGGTCTTACGCAGGATATCCCCAGTTTGCTCTGCGCTGGCGCACTGAATCGGAAGTTCTCGCCGGAACGGGAGAAACATCCTGCGCAAATACCCGGTGTGAACATCATCGACCACCTTCTTCCCCCGATCTCTCGACCCTCGAATTGCCTTTTACTTACGAAGAGCACGGAGAGCAGAAGGAAGCGCTTGTGAAAATTGTGCTATGTCCGAGATGTGTGCGGAAGTTGATGTGGAAACGAAGGCATGACAAGCGTGACGCCAAGGAGAAGGGTGTGGAACAAAGAATGACGAACGACTCTGAGCTCATAGCTGAAGAGTCAGAGACACGACGCCGACGTTCTCGATCGCGGTCCCCACCAAGACGAGCACGACAGTAATAGTGCCCCAGGGTCGAGTAGATTATTTGTTTGTTTCGGTGCATCTTAGTGTGTGCATTTCAAAGTCCGTTGTACGCGACGACGGTGAGGTCACCCAAGTTGTGAGTGGACCCATCATCCGACATCATAGGATTCCGGGCCGTCAACATGTCCACCCCCGCGCCGACAGCCCTGCAACCGGTGGAGCGCCAGGACATTCACAAGTCTTGTCGCACGATCGAGACTCTCCTGAGTGTTCTGAACGACTACTGCGAAGCCGCGAGTGCTTTTGCAGCGATACAGAAAAAGCTCTCAAAAGCCCTCAGGGATGCTGCAGGATTGAAAACAAACGCGCAGTTTGCAGGTGAGTTCATTCTCAGCGTTGCAGGTGATATCCAGTCGTGAACCGTCGCGTTATCAGCCAATGCTTTCGGTGTGAGTTCCAACATCCTCGAGGTCTTGGCAGACGTCGACAACAAGTTTGCAAAGCTAGTTGAGAAAGAATCCCATAGTATCAGCTCAGAGGTCAAGAAATGGCTCAAGAAACTGGCGGTCAGTTCTCTTCCGACCATCAGGAGCTCGACTAATGTCCTTTGCAGAGAGACGAGAAGGCGCACGACCAGCGCATGAACGAGTCCAATGCTCGTATCAAACAAGCTGGTAAATCACTGGTCCCCAATCGGACAGAAGCTGTGCATTCCTAATCGTTCTGCTTAAAGGTCAAGCCTATGAAAAGAAGTCCAAGAAAGGGACCAAGGATGCGGGCGAGGAGCATGCTCGTTACATCAATCTGCTCAGCGTCATTGGTCCTGAGATGTCTCAGGAGAAATAGTAAGTCTTCGCCATATGCTCCGAGATCTCGACGTGAGTGACCACCTCGCATCCAGCAACCACGCTGTACATGTCACTCAACAAAACACCTTGGTGACGTTTAATGTAGCCGCAAGTCTCTCTCGCATAGCAGATGCCGAGTGGACTCGTACTTGCGAGTGCATCCGCCGCATTTCTCCCAACATTGGATCGCTCGGAGAATGGCGTTCCCTTTGCGAAGGGGCTTGCACCGGACCTCTTCCCGATGGCCTACCGGAGGTGTCTTCTGAACCCCCTACGCAAGCCCCTATCGCTCCGGCAGTTTCAGAGTGGGGTCTGAATGGTCTTTCCACGCCAGTCCGTAGATTGCTCCCCGTTCCCCCTAGCAGCCCAGGATCGGTCTCTGCATCCGTGGCAACATCGCTTGATCCACCACGTTTGCCGTTCAGTACGGCTACTCAGAATCAGGGTTCCATCAATTCGATCACCACGCTCTCTGCGTTCCCTTTCCCGCCCACCCACTTCCCTGTGCCTCTGGCCATGAACGAGGCAGAGTTACAGCGGCAGCAAATCCAGCTTCAAAGTCTCCAATCTGTACATTCTCGCGCCGGCAGTCCTAACCCCACTCAGTCAAATGGTGTCTTAGCTCCACCCGCTCTGATCTTGTCCGACTCTCCCAAACTGATGGCAGCCGCCGACTTCCCGGGATCGCTCGCTCTGGATGCCTCCAAGTCGTCACCCTCTTCACTGGCGACTCTGTCCCCGTCATCGTCCCATCAGTCTCCCTCAGTTGCGCGTACTCCAGAAGCGCCACCTAGACCTGAACCGTTGACCTTCTCGCTGGAGGCCATCAAGCCGATAGCGTCAGGAGGGGATGTGAAGAAGCCAAGACGTCCCTCCTTGATCGCTCGGGTGCCCCCGCCCTCAGATAAGCCCCTCAGACCGATGTCACCTTTCAAGAGGGCGGGACATTCTCCAACCGAGAAGGAATTTGGGGTTAATGCAGACAACAGCAGAAGTGCATTCAAAAGCCATAGCGTCGATGCCGCGAAGAAGAATCTTGAACGTGCAGAGTCCACTCATAGCACGGGAGCCCATGTTGCGGCCTTGCGCAATAGATATACCCGAGCGGTTGGTTGTTCTCTTCGGTTCTACTCTATCTATTCACAATTTCCTTTCTTCAAGGTTGACGCCCCGTCACAGGGACCGAAAGATATCCCTCGGTTACCGCTGAGCGTTTCTGAGATTGCATCTCGATACCAACCAACCGACGAACCCATGTCTCCACGGTGGACCACATCCCCTATCGTGGACCGTTTCCCACCAGATACCCCTGCACGCACGTCCGCACGCGATTTGCCTGTCGAAGAGAACGAGATACGAAAACGCAAGCAACGCATCGAAGAATTGGCCGAGCTCGAGCTCAAGGAGAAAGTGTACGAGCTTCGGCAACGAGAACGCGAACTCAACCAGCGCGCCCGCGACTTTGAACGCGATCGACTTCAATTCCTCCATTCCCGTCCTGAACCGGGCAACGCCAGCGACGGACCCAAAGGTCCGAGGAACAGCCCTTTCCAACACAAGCGCGGTTCCAAGAGCGTCACGCACATCAACCTCCCTTCGACGACGAGCAGTTCGGGCGTCTCGCCGCGTCCGAGCACCTCGCATTCGCCCACGCGCTTGCCAGTCTTGCCACCGAAAGATCACGCCCCGTTTTGCGGTTGCGACACGTGTTCGGTGAGCAAGTACAAGGAGACGGATGCGTGCCCATCGCCGCGCGACCTTCGTCCGCCCGAGTCTCCCATCCTTCTTCGTCCCGAAAAGCCAAAAGGGTGGATCCGTCGGTTGAGCATGCCATCCGTCAACATGGCGTTCTCTCTCGATGCCAAGAAGAACGCCAGCGCGTTCAGTCTGAAAGCAGGGCTACCCCTTCCGGCTGAGAACGGTCAACTGCGGAAGCAAAGTTACGACCAGGGCATTAGCAATCGGACCGTGACGGGGATCGGTCGATGAAGAAGGGCCGCTCTTGGATATCCATTGGATTCATTATACCTCGCCTCTCCGTTTATGGTTTTCGTCTACTCTACTTGTTGATACCCACCATCTTAGTTTCGATCTAGTTGCCGTTACTCACGATTATGACGACCCGTTGACGCATTTAATAGTTATGATTCGTTTTAAATGATATTCGCGTGGTATACATGGGCGCTCGCGCGAACGTGAGCAAAACCAGATCTATCTTGGTAACCAACTTGTTGGTATCGTCAAACACGCAAGAGAGCACCCATTTCCGACACAACTCCTGCTCAATCGCAGTACCCACATCACCTCTTCACCGTCCCCCTTTCTTTTTCTTATTCTTGGCGCCGGCGTTGTTGCCCTTCTTGGCACCTTTTTTGGCCGTCTGGCCCCAAGCGTCTTCTTGTTCTCCTTCCTCTCCCCCCTGCGCATCAGTAGGATTGTCTGTCGCAGATTGCTCAGTGGTCGAAGGGGGTTCTAGCGCTGCGGGAGTCGGCTCGGGAGCCGGCGGCTCCGTCGTTCCCTCGGAGGGAGGAGGAATAACGAGGGCAGACTCGGGCTCAACTGCGCCGTCCGCTGACGCCCCGAGCGCCCCCGCCGTTGTTTGCTCTTCCGCGGCAAGCGCACCCTCGCCCGTCGACTCAATCGCACCGAGTTCGATCTCGTTCTTCCCACCCCCACCAAACAAGCCCATTCCCATTCCCCAGCTATTGGAAGACGGTTTGGGTATGGAGAAGCTGCCCGACCCCCCAAAGCCTCCGAATGTCGACGAGAGCGACTTGGAGGCGGTGGACACGGTTTCGGTGATATCCTTGGCGCTGGTGGTGATGCCGCCCGACCCAAAGGCTCCAAATGTCGACGAGAGCGACTTGGATGCGGAGGACACGGTTTCGGTGATCTCCTTGGCGCTGGCGGTGATGCCAGACTCTCCCCACGAGTTAAAGTTCGAGTTCCAACCTGAATCGCCGAATGTTTGCTCGCCGTCGGCTTGTTCGGTGGGCGCGTCGTCGGGACCGAAGTCGAACACGCCACCGCCGGCTCCTGTGTTGGTGACCTCGACGTTCTCGTATGTCTCTTGGGTCGCGGACGCCTCGATCTTCTGTTCAAACTCCGTTTCGACCACCTCTGTGGTGAAACCAAACTCTCCGGGCGTCCCAGAGCCGAGTTGGTCAAGTGGGACGGTATCGGCTGGGGTGTGTCCGGCGAGTGGATCGTCAAACTTGAAAGCGTCTTGGTGCTGGGACACGTCTAGGGCCAGTCCCTGCGGCGGGATGACGAGCGGTTCCTGATATGCGTCTGCGTGCGGGTCCGTGAAGAACGAGCTCGGGGCGTCGCCAAGGGCTGGGGTAGCGGGTTCGAGTTCGTGAGGCGTCATTTTGAACGAACCAGGGCCCACGGATCGCGCTGATGTTGGGTAGGGAGACGCAGCGGGGGTGGCTGCCTTGGATTGGGATCCCCAGACGGAGGTGAGCGCGTTCGAGAGCTGTCCTGGGCTCTTGCCGACCGTCGTATCGGCAAGGTCGAGCGGTGTTGTGGGCTTGGTCGCGTTCTTGGCCCCCTTTTTCCCTTTGCCCTTTGGCGGGGCAGCCGCAGCCGCAATCTTCTCTCGTTCGGCTTGTTCTCTCTCAGCCTGTTGTCTCTCGGCATTTTCTCTCTCGATCCTCTCCCTTTCAGCCCTATCTCGCTCAGCCTTCTCGCGCTCGCGGTCGGCTCTCTCTCTCTCGATCCTCTCCCTTTCAGCCCTCTCGCGCTCGCGGTCGGCTCTCTCCCTTTCGATCCTCTCCCTTTCAACCCTGTCTCGCTCAGCCCTGCCTCGATCGGCCTTTTCGCGCTCGCGTTCGGTTCTCTCTCTCTCGAACCTCTCCCTTTCAGCCCTGTCTCGCTCGGCCCTTTCGCGCTCGCGTTCGGCCCTGTCTCTGTCTCTGTCGAACCTCTCCCTTTCAACCCTCTCCCTATCGTATTTCTCGCGCTCGGCTCTCTCCCTCTCGAGCCTCTCTCTTTCAGCCACCACCCTCTCCCTCTCAGCCCTGTCTCTCTCCGCCGCTGCCCGGTCTCTCTCAGCCGCATCCCTCGCTCGCCTCTCCTTCTCCGATTCCGTGCGCGACTGGGACGCGTACGAACTCGAGAGTTTCGACGCCGAAGAGACCTTTCGGTCACGCTCGACGTGGGTGACAGACGAGGACACGCGCGAAGCAGAGCTGGAGACGGTGCGTTCGCGCTCAACCTCCCTGCGCTCGGCGTAGATGGACTGTGGCTGGTGATGGTGTTGATATTGGGGCTGTGGTTGCGACAATGGTGGTTGCAGCTGCGCCTGCGGTGGTGGTGGCTGTAGCGATTGGGACTGGTGATAGGACTGAGCGCGGGAATGCGTGGATTGGGACGTGGAGACGGAACGACTGAGGCTGACCGCGTCCATGAACGTCGCATCGAGTCGTCCCGACCCCTGTGGGGTCTTAGCCCCCGATCCGATAGAGTCCTGAGAGTGGGTGCGGGAGGGAGCGACGGACGCGGGCCGAGATGGGGCACGCGATGCATTGCGAGAGGGGCCAAAGTCGTCTTCAGAGTAGGTATCTGTGTCGTCTTCGTCAGCGCGATGACCGCTTTCGCTGTACACGATGGACGCCGGACCGCTGTGAGAACGTTAGTCCGAAAAAGCACTCGCCCCGGCGACGACGGAAACTCACTACTTGGTCCTTCCCTGAGTGGGTGAAACGATCAATAGGGCGTCATGGAATGGAGCTGCATATACGTACGTTGTCGTTCCATTTTATCCGCGCCTTGAACTCCGTCAGGCCGAAATGGATCTCGACGCTGAAGACGATGGTCCAGTAAGTCTTGCCGTTCCTCCCAGACTTTGGTTCCGCGCTGCCGCTGAGCGGCGACAGATCCGCGCGGACGACGCAGAGAGTCCCATAGTCCTCTGAGGGATAAGGTTAGCCGCGAGCCAGACGACGTCCGTCTAGAATATACCATGATTCCGAAGGATCCACGGAGGGATCATATCACCGCCGCGATAACACCATATCTCCACTTCAAACACGGAGAGAGTGGATAGATTCGTCAGTTCGGTACAATATTTGCGTGTGAAGACGTTCGATTCTTTCACTTTCACGCTCTGCGACGGACAATGAATAGGGGGAGGAAGCGATGGAACGAAAGGCCTTACTCTCGCGAGAATACAGTCGAACGCGTCTGGGAGAAGTTGGGGCCCTGAAGGGAGTTCGCAGAGCCTCTCCTTTCGTGACACGTGTTCCGGATCATTAGGATCAAACTCCCGTAGATACTCCACGCCATACATGAACTTGGACACCCTTGCCGAGACGTGGTGGTCGCAATAGAAGCCAAGGGCTCCGTCAGCTACAGCCTTGGACCTAAAATGGGAAGCTGTCAAGCACCACTCAGATGCGAGAACCAATGGGAGTGATTCACGTTTGATTGTCCGGCCGACTGACGGTGATCTTCATGGGCATAAGGCGCTCTTGGAGTTGGGAAAATAGCCAAGGGCTGGCAGCGAATCCTCCCACCAACCACACGGACTGACGAGAATGAAGACGTGTGGCTCCAATCAGCATGTGAATGGACCTACTTTGATCATGCCCTGGGATGCCACGACCTGGGCCTTGATGGACGTTACGGCGGCTTGTATAGATGGCTCGAATAGCTCCGCAACCTCCGCACTAAGTTGCTGTGAGTTGAGAAATGTATTGTGAGAGGGAGACGTACCCCAAGAGCTTGAGAGATCCACCGCGTATACCCACGGGCATATCCTTGTCGAGTGGCGAACCAAAAGGAACCCATTGAATGTCGTTCTTATCACGGAACAGTCGTTTGGTTGTTTCGTCGAATCGTTTGGTGATGTGATCGATAGAGTCGGGGGATCCGTATTTGGAGGTCTTGAGTTTCTCTGACGCGGGGTGAGCTTCATCGAAGCTCGTAAACGGTTCGACGTACCCGCCAAGAACTCTCTTGCCCTCCGACTGACAAAGACCGATCCTGCGAATATACCTGTCAAGCCCAATTTAGTCAATGCACAACGTTTTTCAGCATGCATCGGACTGACAATCCGGTGGCGCGACTTCCTCGATTACAAGTGGATTTGTGCCCCGCACAGCATAGGAACTGATGTCGAGGGTGCCACCGCCTGCGTCAGCGACCAGGAAGCCACTGGATGGATTCTAGGGCAAAGGGGATGAACGGATTCGAGTCGGAATGACCAGGCCACGCACCGAGAGAACGTCCGCTGCAAGTCCGCTTTGGACGCAGGCGTGAAGACTTGCCTCGCCTTCCGTGACGAATCGGATCCGCGCGCGTCCCTCGTCGGTGTCCGGGATCAGACCGCCGTAGACCGCCGCACGACGCATCCTGGTTTGCTGTGCCCCCTCCCAGCCGTTTGGGTGGCTGAGAACGAACTCGATGGAGTGTTCGACGGCTTGCCACATGGCTTTGCCGTTTGCATGGGTATCGACGATGAAGCTGCGGGTGCAGCGGAACAAGTAATGCAGAAAGTCGCCAAACACGTCGACGGGGGATTTGTTGCGCGGAAGGCGGCTGAGCCGCATTCCGTTCATGTTGAGTTTCATGGACTTGGGCCGCAGACGCAGCTTGAATCTGTGCGAGGGATGAGGACGAGGTGGCAAGACGAGATATGACGCACAGTTCTGCTTTGATCCAGCATTCGTCTTCTGCTTGCGAGGAGATCGACGCGTTATCTGCCTCTGCGCCGGCAAACATGACGTTTCCCTCTCTGTCGTAATAGAGAACGGATGGGATCTTGCTGTTCCCTGCAACGTGCTCCTGGCCCGGGAATCTGCCCTGGGCGATGGGGAAATGCGCGGCGGAGGTGGGGGAGGACCTACCGAGTGACGCCATGGATTTTTGGTATCTCGCCTGGTTCGAGTATGGCGTAGGATACGCCGCTAAAGGTTGTGCCTACATCGAGGGCGATAACGAGGGAGCGCGTGGGCCCGGTGTAGGGCTTGCGCATGTCAGAGGTGGACTTCATCGTGGGGGTTGGGATGTAACCCGATCATTGACGGAGATGCACAAATGCGGCTGCCTCGAGGCGGGTGGACACGCAAGCCCTTGCTTAAATCTCCACCTCGCTAACGATCAGCGATTATCGTTATCCGTCCCAGCAGGCTGCCGCAATGCTCCCTGTCGCTAACCTCCATCTCAGAGACCTCTACGAGACAACCGTCGAGTTCTTCGCCCTCCGCAGCCCCGCCTTCCCCTTCCGCTCCCTCAGCAGCGACGACTCCGACTCGGACCACGAGCACATCCCCCTCACACCCCGCGACCTCTCCCCGGTCCCTGACCCCGTGGACCGGCTCCAGAAGGAGTGTGCAGACCTGCGTGTCAAGCTCCAAGCTGCCGAGCGCACACACTGTCCCCGTGCATGTTCTTGTCGTTCCCTCGGCGCCTCCGCTACCGCCTGCACTCTCTACACCATGCGACGCGAGCATGACACCGCCAAATCCGAACTCCACCGCTCCCAGGTCGAGCTCGCCCGACTGGAGGAGCGATACAAGCTGCTCGAGAAGACGCTCAAGGACAACAGAGACGTGCTGAGAGCGCGAGAAGTCGAGGTCGAGACGCTGAGAAAGGAGAGGGACAAAGTTGTCGGCGACCGCTACTCCAGGGAGCGCCCGCCCTCTTCCCTTGATCGACGGCGCAGCCACGACATAATGCGCCGTCGATCCAACTCTTCTCAGTCTCTGCTCTCCCAGCAGATTCGTCTCAGCGCAGACTGGTCTGACCATCACGATGTCGAGACCACCCCCCAGGCCGGGCGGCGTGCCTCCGACACCCCCGCTGACAACATGTCCACCGTCTCAGAGGAGGAGCGCGCACAGACAAAGAGCCTGGAGACCTTCCTCACCAAGACCGACCTTTGGTCGGGTGCGCAAGTCATCCAGGCTGTTCAGGACCTCAATTCCGAGATCCTGCAATTCGCCGCCTCCGCCGTCGAGCTCTGTACCTTTGCAAAGCACCGTCCGACCCAGCCCAAGATATCGCAGACCCAAAACGACGTCTCGTCGCGAATGGGCTCGTCTCTCACACGCACCTTGTTCACCCGGGACCATTCCCAAGATCCGATGTTGGTCCAGATCGCTCTGCAGGGCTGTATCTCGTACTGCATATCTCGGGCCCTTTCGTCCTTTTGCATCGGCTACCAATCCAAAGCCAACATTACGCTAACCCAGCTTTACGCCCACATGTTCCAGTCCGGTGCGTGGCTTCGATCACTCCAATCTTCCGTAACTCATCCATCTTTAGAACCGCAGCCCACGTCTTCTCGGTGGAGAGCGTTGGCACACAAGCATATCCACGAGCTCCACCCCGAGCTGGGTGATTACGCTGTCAACGAAATGACGGAGACGATCTTTCGCTGGTCGTTCGATCTCTTCCTCGTCTGCGGGAGCACCAGTCCGCAGTCCAATCAGTCATCTCGCGAGGCGTTCCGCACCCGCTTCGGATCCCAGGTCAAGCGTATCTCCAAATCCGCGTGCAGGATAGCGCAGATCATCAGAGAGGAGATCATGTCGACGAACTTTGAGGTCATTGGGGCAGACAGCGGTCGGGCCTTTGACGCACAGGAGATGGTGGACGCGTTCGAGGACTATGGGGCGCCCAGGGGTGCCGTGCTTTGCACGACCGAGTTGGGTCTTCGATGCTCGACGCGCAAAGCAACTGCCGAACCCTCGACATCGCGGGAAGAGACTATCGAGCGTCGATTGTTGCTTCGACCGAAAGTCATCCTGGAGTCGGCGGTGGACATGCTCGATCAGCGATAATCCACGTCGCGTCCCGATGTAATTCAAAAGCGACCCGCTGCTCAAAGCCTGTCGAACTACAACTCTTGATGCTTTTTCGTTTTGTTTTCACTATCATTGTACTTTATCACCCACTCCACGGACGTTCCATCATGCCAATCCTGTCATTATTTATTTGGGCTTCGTTACGTCTTGTATACCCTACTGACGTTGGAATTTTGAAAAGAAAGCGTGCTCGCAATCGGTCCAGGGGACCGATCGAATTTGTTCAAATGACGTCGGGTATAATCGGAAGCAATGGAAGGCATCGTGGTAGCCTGGAGCTGTGACCGCCTTGAGGTTCGCCTGCGTGCAACGACAAAAAGGCGGTGCGGGAGTTGCTGTGACCGCCTCGAGGCTCGCCGGCGTGAAAGACGGTGGCGACTGACTGCGGGGCACGAGGTCAAGACGTGTCTTGTCGCAGGTCCGAAGCGTCGCCTGATCCGAGTAGCTCCGAATCGCCGCGCCACAAGTATCGCCTTCCTTTCTGGGTCCTGCAGGCTTCATCCATGAGCACGAACAAGCATCGTCAGGGTCCGAGCCTACCCAAATCCATCTTGGAACATATCGATCAAGACGCCTCTGGTGTGTGTATCATTCCATCCCGAGTCCTTTCGCGACGCTCATTCGCCCAAGGACATCGCCCTCGCAACAAGGGCAAAAACAGCCAGGTTTCGCGCAGGGACGCCAGGAAGCAAGAGAGACTCGATCGCAAAAAACGCAGGGCAGACCATTTCTCGACCAGAGCCGTCGCCATCGCCGTCAAACGCAAGACCGAGGAGGAACACGTCGATGTCCCCGCCGTTAAACGGAGAAAGACGGTCCATTTCGCAGATCAAGTCAAGGGCTCGACTCCTCCCAAAAAGACCCGGCCCCCAGAGCTTTCCGACGCGCACACATCGACCAAGTCTAAATCAAAAACAGCACTCGAGAGGCTTGTTTCCCGGTCGACCCGCGAGGCACCAAAGGTTGCATCCCGTATCCCTCGGACGCGAGAAGAGACGGAAGAAGACGCCTACATTGCATATCTAGAAGCCAAGCTTGGATATTCGAAAGGGACGAAGCGCAGGACAGGCGACGAGGACGATGGGCTCGGTGGTGCGTAGCATATACTTGCGATGTGGACACGGACATGTCGAGACATGCACTCAGATTTGCTCGACCTTGCCAATGAGCTCGAAGGCTCCCTCCTGGGTCTCCCTGGCCGTTCTGGAGCCAATTCGGGTCGAGACTCTTTGGAAGATTTGGACACTTGGCATATGTCAGATGGTGGGGAGTCCTCCGAGGTGGGTGAAGAATCGGATAATCCCAGCGAAAGTAACCCGACAGACGACGACAACGACAAAGTCGAGGCTGAAGAATTGGATGGTGGCGATGAATGGACTGGTTTTGGCACGAGTGACAACCAACTAGTCCAACACGATCAGGCTGACGAGGATACGGACATCAAAGAGCGACCGTCAGGTATGTATCATATCGCAGGTCAGAGCAATGGTAATGACACATCTACAGGACGATACATCCCGCCTGGTCTGAGGAAGGAATCCAGTACAAGTCAAGGGGAGGATATCGTAAAGCTCACCCGTCAGCTGAAAGGCCTGATCAACCGGTAAGTCGGTGCGCAAATCAATGTCATGCTTGTTTCATCCCGCCGTGTTCAGAATGAGCGAGCAAAATATGTCAACAGTGCTAGATGACATAGAGCAAGTGTATCGCAATCATCGCCGGCATGGTCAGTGTCTATTTCACAGAATTACGCCCTACTGACGCTTGTACAGACGTCACATCCACCCTGACTACCTTGATGATCGACGGCATATCTTCTCATGCGATGCTCCTCGATTCGTTCGTCGTCTTACATGCAGCGTTCATCTCTAGCTTGCACAGACTGATTGGCGTCGAGTTTGGTACGAACAGTCACTGCCGAAATATCCACGTACTAAGTCTGACTTTTCAGTCGCTTTTGTCGTCCAGAACGTCGTATCAGCTTACGAACGTCATCTTCGAGATTACGAAAGTGACGTTTCCGACGTCACCACTCGAACCGGAGAGGGGGGGAAAGAATGCTCCAACCTCATCGTCCTCTTATCAGAGTTGTACAATTTCCAAGTGATCTCTTGCATCCTCTTGTACGACGTCATCAAGGATTTACTTGGCAAAACGCTCTCCGAGTTCCGGGTCGAGCTGTTGTTGAAAATTCTGCGCAGTAAGCAGGGTGTCGAGTCTTTTTCCTCGTTTGTTCACGTCCACAGGTTCCGGGCAGCAACTCCGGCAAGACGATCCTTTAGCACTGAAGGATATCGTTACACTAGCACAATCGAGCATCGCACATCAAGGCGATAACTTAAGGTGATTTCTCTTTTCTACCGTCGACCATCACCATTTGACACGTCCCTCCAGTTCGCGTACCAAGTTTATGATCGAGACGCTCACTAATCTCAAGAACAACAAGAACAAGAAAAGTGGGACGCAACATCAGGGAGGCGACGCCGTCGAACGTATGAAGAAATTCTTGTCGGGCCTTGGCAAGAAGCGTCATGGTGAGCTGCATCTCACATAGTTTCTTCTTGTAAATGATACGATCCGTGTTACTAGTACAAGCGCACGAGGCGCTCCGGGTATCGTTGAGTGACCTCCGTGCTGCAGAAACAAAGGGTAAATGGTGGCTAGTCGGTGCTGCGTGGGGAGGCGACCCTCTCGTCGACCAACAGCACGCTGCCTCCACAAAGCAGAACAAGGTCGATGCACAAGACGTTGGCAACACGGCTCTCGTGCAACTTGCACGGAAACAAGGCATGAACACCGATATTCGGCGGAGCGTCTTTGTCGTGTTGATGAGCAGCGACGTACGTAGTACCCTCATCGTCCTCGGCGATCCTTTCAACGTTCGATCTCTTAGGACTATCTGGATGCATGCGAACGATTGGCACAGCTCAACCTGTCGGAGGTACAACAACGCGAGATCGTCCGTGTCATTCTTCATTGCTGTGGCAACGTGCGTCGCTTGGTCTCTCCGCATGCACGAACGTGCGCTAAGCCCACGTGCTCTAGGAAAAGTCGTACAACCCGTACTACGCCCTCGTTTGCCAGCAACTCTGCGAAAGGTCGCACGCCTACAAAATTACGCTTCAATTTTGCCTGTGGGATTTCCTTCGGGACCTGGGTGAGACGAGCGTGGGTGGTGCAGAGGTCATCAAGAACCTCAAAGACGACGACGGTCGGTTCGACCTCAAGACCATCTCGTCGTCGCGAATGAAAAACGTTGCCAAGGCGTATGGGTGGTGGATTGCAAAGGACTGCTGCGCCATCACCATCCTAAAGGTGATCTTGACATGCCGATGGTCGTTGCCCAGGCTTTTGCTCATCCATCCACGTGCAGCCCGTCGATTTCACCGTGCTCAAACCACAAACTCGGAAATTCCTCCGAGAGCTCTTCGTACACATATTTGTTGCGAGTCAGGCATCATCGCCAGTGCTGACAGACGACGCCGACGAACAAACGTCGCGCAATCGGGGGACGGTCGAAGACATTTTTATCAAGGCGACCAAAATCGAAAACTTGGGTCTTGGACTGATATTCTTCCTCTCCAATGCGTTCAGAGGAGAGGAGGGATTCCTTGGGTGGGCGAGTGCGTTGGCAAAGGAGACGCTGCAGACAGGGATGAACGAGATTCCGAGGCTATAACATTCGCTTCCTCCCTCGGTAGATTACCAAAAAGGGATGTACCTCGATCTCGATTCATAGGAGTTATTCGCCGACCGGACATCCTCAATGGCTCGTGTCCGACAGAATTCCGCTGCGCGACTCCGACGGGAACCCGATCAGCCCAGTCCGCACAGACATGGCGTTAACCAAGAGACACCGCCTGCTTCTGGAATGCGACAGTTGCATATGAACTCCCGCTTTTCCCTCCAAAAGTAAACTTTTTGTATGGGACATTTCCCCTTGGTGAAGAGTCAGATGTTCCCAAACCCCGGGGAATCACGGCTGCACTCACTTGTAAGAAAGGCTGCCGCCCCGCGTTGCGATCTTTCGTGTCAATTCGTCCTCCGTGAAGTTACACGCTATGTGGGAGGTAAATTCGTGAACGACGATCGGGAGAGTTGCTCACAAGTGATAAGGAAATGGCCCCCTGGTCTAAGCAACCCCACGACTCGCGGGACATACCTCTCAAGCGGCGCAATCCCCTGCTCGTCCTCGTCCATGAGAGAAATAGCGTCAAAAGTGCCCTTGTCCAGAACGAGGTCCCAAACCCCGTCGCTGGTACGCTCCTCTTTAGGCGGAGGGACCGGCGACGCTGGATCCAGAAAGTCACATACTGCAAAGGTGACGTTCTCGTAGGCGTGTTCCTCGTCCTCGTCGCCCCGCTGCTTGGCGATGGCGGTGGACAAGTCTACCGATCCCTGGCTGTAATCGATCCCCGTCAATCGGGATGCGTCGTAACCGGCCTCCACCATCGCAAAGAGAACATGTCCGTTCCCCGTACCTACGTCGAGCACGCTGGGACGCGCCACCGGGGGAACGTGCGTCGAGGCCCAGGCGACCATCTTTTCCACGGGTTCCTCGCCAAACCTGATGGATGGATAGGTGGGAGGGCGAAAGGGAGGAGGCGATGGATCGCGTACCATACCTCGCCTTCGAGTCCGCTGTCGTAAAAGTGGGCGAGTTCCTCCGAGTAGCGCTGATCCCAGCTGTTTTGGGGGTGGTTATGGCTCGGAGTCGTGATCAAGCAAAGGGAGACACCTCACTGATCCTTCGTCCCGAGCAGCGAAGGGTCGAACTCCACGGTGCTCATTGTGCAAGTATAGGTCGAGATGGAAGTCAGAGTGAATATTAGTCAGCAACAAGCTCAATCTCATGCTACCATCAACACTCCCTCCTCAACTTCCAAGCCAACTTCTTGAGCTCTCGCCTGATATCCGCAATGCATATCCCATCATCTTGAGATTCGAAGAATCTGTTCGAACATGTTCGGATTCAAAGACAAGATCAACATTGTTGATCTACGCCAGAATCCTGGGGTACTTGTTACTGTACGGGCCTTCAGACGAAGCACGGAAAACTGTCGCCAAAGAAGTAATGTCCTGTGCGACCAGGGACGCGTTAGAAGATACCGGAAAGCTGTACTTTGACCATTATATTCGTGCCTGTGAGCTTGTCCTGTTCCATATTGGTCGTCCTTCTAAAGATAATTCAACAGTCAAAAAGGTCAATGGTCGTACACCTGACCCATCCTCCCACCCATCGCGGCACTCTTTCGATGACGTACAGCAGCTCAAAGGTAAGACGTTAGAACAGCCTCCACGGGACCATTCAGTTGCGAAACGGCGTGTAAGTCACTCTTGTCACTTTCGCAAAATGACGACCATTTTCCTCTTTCCAAGGCCCTGGCCCGTGACGGGTACCGTTGCGTCGTTACGGGATGTTATGATGCCCCTTCGGTGGTATCGAGGCCGAGCCTTGAAGAAATGGCCGCTGCCGACGGAGGCACCGTAACACAGTGTGCACACATCTTCGATGCATCTACCAATGAAAAGCTCGTTGATCAGGGTAGCGACACGGTACACTTTTCCACTTTGTTTGGCATGTATCCTTATGATCGGCGCAGAGAGCATCCGTGTGGACCATCATGGATCGGTTTGGCTATAAGGACATTGCCGAAAACCTCAACGGCAAAGGTGTACATCACCTCGAAAATATCTTAACATTAGATATGGTTGTACACCATTATTTCGACGATTTAAAACTCTGGTTTGAACCTACAGTGGGTATTCTTTTATTCGATGTACAACACATCTGACAGTTTCAGGACGAGCTACACGTATACAGAGTCGTGGCGCCACATCCTGTTTACCTCAGTCGATGCAGGACGCTTGTGAAGTTTACAACTGAGGATCCTGAAAACTTACCCCTTCCATCACCAGAGTACCTCAAAATCCATGCTGCATGTGCCAAGATTGCTCACATGTCGGGAGCTGGCGAGTATATAGACCAGATCTTAGAGGAGCTTGAGGATGCCAAAGTTCTCTCCGAAGATGGTGCTTCTGCAGAGTTGCTTGAACATCTTCTCACTCCTTTCAGTCAGGAAAATTTGGTCCACTGATGCTCAGTTCTTTCATCGCTTTCCTCCTGAATGAGTGATTATCCTGCATTTTTTCCTTGTTGCGGTTCCATGAGATGTGTGGCACGGCACCCTGTACAGAATACAGAATACAGAATATCGATGACAGGCAGGAATTTCAGAGTAAGTAATGTCGATTTTGCTGGGATAACCCTAACCTTAATTAAATGCAAATACTCAGAGTCACTGCTTCAAGGAAAACTACAGTGAGCGACGAGTGTCAAAGTGACCGAGCGAGAGTGGCGAGTAATATTCTAATGTAACAGTGGGTGATCAGAATGAAGATATAGTGCAATGTCATCGTTTCCCGTCAGTCTTATCAAGTAAATCCTTCGCCTCGTTGATTTTACTTGCAAGGTAAGGCGAACCGCCGCGGTCGGGATGGTTGGCTAACATGATGTGACGATGAGAATCCTTGAGTCTATTGCGGAGCGTAGGCCCATCTCTGCAGACAAACATGGATGAGAAACTGAGATATGACCAGACGAATGATCGAGGACGACGCACTTTAGGCCGAGAATTGCAATGGCCTCCTTACGGTCCATTTTGGCTTTAAACCCCCCCTTTACCCATTGGTCTGCTGCTCCTCTTCCAATAACGCCGCTTCGAATGAGGTGTCTGCCCACAAGTGCGGCCGTCACTGCACCGAGACCAACAATGACGGGAGTTGCCATGTTCTCCGGTACTGTGCGGTACAACGACCTTCGTCACATTCGTCAGTCACAGAAATGTCACAAGGAGTCACATCAAGTCTAAGTCACACAAGCACAGAATTGTCATTGACTGTTATTAACAGGAATTACAATAGTTGCGAGTATTGCACAATGAACAATAGAAGGGCTGCGTAGAATTCCCGAGTACGTTGCGAAACTGACGAGTGACGAAGTTGCTGTACCGCATAGTAGTGGATGCTATGAACTGTGGGCGACTGTGGGTCCCGCTTGCACGTGACTCTGAAAGAAACACCTCGAAGCACCGCGGCTTGCTTTGTGCTTTTGTACGTCAAACGGATATCTAGACCACGGCGAAAGGGCCAAATGTCTCCATGTCAACCTCGTAACTTGGAAGTGTTGACACCCCGTGGGGATCCTTCATCGCGAGGTAACGACCACTAGTTCTTTGGTGAGTCAACCTTCCGTACTTGCTGTGCCCTGAGTACGCCGAATCATTCCCTTCTTTATGCCAGGCGGAGCGCCCGTAATCTCTGAACATAATAAAAGAGAGGCATTGGGTGTGCCAACGTGTTGACCGTACGCCCCTCCCGTCTCATCAATCCTCCCGTGCATGTCGTTCACAATCCCTCAGAACCTATTCATCAATGATTCTACGGTTATCACGGTCGTCAAATGTAACGACGATGCTGTGACAGTGCAGCACATCGAACCTTTGTTATTGGATGCCATAGACCGCGTTCTTGGCGTTTCCGCCACCTACGGGAAGGCTTGTCAACTCTCTTCGATCGCCTTCTCCACTCTTTCGCGAGTACTCGTGGTGAACATACCTGCGCGCCACACTCCTCAGCTCAAACACGCGAATCAACAACGTGTTGCTAGAAGCAGGACTCTGATCCAAGACCGTCTTCTCCTGAATCCGAATTTGCGAAAGCATGCGTTCAAGATGGACCAACTTGCAGTCGCCTTGTATTTGGACCTGTCGATCCGCATCAACAACGCAGTTGATATGTTGTCAGTGACCACCAATGATAGTAGGCAATCTCTGCAAGCGTTGATGAATGCCATGGGTGGCGAATTGAAGCTACAAAGGCAGAACGTACAGTCTCTGTTTTTCGACACTTCAAAGTCGACGACGGTAGACCCTGCAGCCCGTGTGGCGTTGGAGGCATGGGGTGCCTGTCGAGCGGCAACCCTGCCTCAAATGTCTCCGCGTTTCGCATCTCTCCCTAGTATTGATACATCGGCCGTCCGGAAAGCGGTATGGAGCTTACTTCATCTCTGCATTACCCTTTTAACGTGCCGCAAAATCTAGCGTTTGGCTGCTCTGGCGAGCATTTCCCGAACCGCAGACCGCTTAGATGCCTTGAAACCGACCGTCGTCAAAAACGATGTCGCAGATCGATTCACTGTAAAGAAGGGTGCTGTTAACCTTGTCTGTGGCCGTTTTCCCACCCGCATCAAACAGTCAACACATCAGGTTTGTTAACGTTCTGATTACTATGCATAATCTAATGTAAACATTGCATAGGTTATCCAAATCGAAATAGAGAGTAAAAGTGCCACGAACCAGGTTACTGGCCGTGCTCGCAAAGTTGATGGGCGGAGCGCCCGCATTAGTGTCAATGGTCCCGTTCAAGGCGACAAGATTCTCTCTGTCACGACCATCGGAAAGGACAACCCCACTTGTGCCGAATCCACTCGCCAAGACGTCATCCTCAAGGCCCTCCAACATAATACAAACATTCTCTCAAATCCGTTCTTTCAAGCCTTGTGGCTTCCTAAGGAGCGACCAGTGTGGCCCGAATCCAAGGAGCAAAGGGGTGCACTTCCTGTGCACTTTTCCCGTGACCTCAACCGCTCTCAGCACGCAGCCGTGCAGAGGATATTGTCGGATAAGGACGACGATCGAATCGTCACAATCCAAGGTCCTCCCGGAACTGGCAAAACGACGGTTATCGCAGCCTCTGTCATAAGCCACGACCACGCCAACTCTAGTCAGAATATTTGGGTTGCTGCCCATTCCAACGTCGCAGTCAAGAACATCGCTGAAAAGTTCATCAAAGAGGGTTTTCGCGGATTTAAACTCCTCGTATCCAAGGATTTCCATTTCGACTGGTGGGTCATCATACCCCGCGCGAACACTCTTTCTGAAACATCATAGGCATGAACATCTATACGAAGAACTGCAACAGTGTTTCATTCGATCGGATAGTTTCAAAATGTCCATCGTCGAGGCAAGCAGGCAACTGCTTGATTGCAAAGTGATTCTTTGCACGTTGAGCATGCTCTCCAATCCGAACATCGACGTATTCCTGCGCATCCTCCCTGTGGAAATGATAATATTGGACGAAGCTAGCCAGATCGAGTGCGGGGACTACCTTCCCATCTTCCATCGCTTTCATTCTACCCTCTCGAAGCTTGTCTTCATCGGTGATGACAAACAACGTGACCTTTCTCCATTAGCACACATGTCGTAGCTGACGTCTGCCTCAGTGCCGCCTTATGGTCAGGAAGACATACCGGAACTTCGTAGCATTTTCGAATTTTCGCATCTTCGGAGACGAGCGTTGTTCCTTGACACGCAATGTCTGTAACCCACTTTGATTCTTCCACCTTTATGTTGATGAGAGTGTCTAGATCGCATGCCTCATGTAATCGGCACTTTTATCTCACAAAAAGTCTACGACGGCAAACTTCTCACCCACCATCGCATCACGACCCCAAAAGCATGTCGCTTTATCGACGTGAACAAAGGTCGAGAAGCTAAAATGGGTCATAGTTGGGTTGTAAGACAATCGATCTTTGACGTTTCAAAGGTTTTCTAATGCTCGTCAAAAGAATCGTGAAGAAGCTGATGTTATCGTGAAGCTCGCTCAGTTGTATAAATCAAGGAACATGTCATTCCGCATCATCACCCCTTATGACGCCCAGAGGTCTCACATTGAGAACCTTCTCAAACGAGAGAAGAAGTTCCCTTGGAAGGACAAAGTTTTCAACGTCGATTCGTTCCAAGGTTCGTTCGCAAGAACAAGCGCCATTGACAGAAGATGACTTTTTTTATTCTTAGGGAACGAAGAAGATCACATCATCGTCTCTGTTGTTCGCTCGAACGGACCTGGGTTCCTCAAAAGCCAGCGTCGCACGAACGTAATGTTGACCCGCTGTAAACAAAGCATGGTCGTCTGCTCGAGTCGAGCCTTTCTCTTTGGTAAAGCATCCAAGACACTCGTAGGCAAGCTCGCCGGCTCTCTCAAAGAGAACTGGGTAAACGGGAATGACGTTCTTTGTGGTAGAGCTTGGTTGTAGATCCCTAATACTTATCATGTCGTCGAGTGCTATCATGGCCGAATATGCAGGACAAAACTAGTTGGATAGACCGCTACATCTCTGTTAATCGATGTGAGGGGAGTAGTGAGACGTGTTGCCGGCCGAAGACCTGGGCAAGGGGCGAGGGGGCGGTGGCACTTTTGGGAACTGGGATACTGATTCGGAGATAGGCTAGGTCCGGCTGCGTGATAGACCAGAACATGCTGGAATTCGAAGCACCACATCGATTGAACGTGATGAGCCGCTGGCAACGGTGTGGCACGACCCAAAAGTCGTTCTTTGAGCCACACTCCTTGCACCTGAACTCGTCCCATCTGTATCGCTCTCTCGCTTCAATGAAATCCACTCCCAAACCATCTGATATGCCCTCGTCTACTCGTTT